>QXCR01000120.1:0-130305 GCA_004380135.1 Stemphylium vesicarium | reverse complement strand
CCCCCCCCCCCCCCCCCCCCCCCAAAAAAAGAAAAAAAGAGAAATTGTACTAGCTAGGTACGTACGTCAACTGTATCCTACCTCACCACTCACAGAATCTGCGAGCCTTTACCATGCCTTACTTGGCAGCGCTTTTTGCTGCCTAACCCGCACCCCGCATGAACCAAGGGCGCATGCACACACACGACGGGGATGGTGGTCTAAACAAGGCGCCTGAATGAGACTTGGGGGCCGGGGCCAGAGTTGGTTCGATTACATGGCGCTAGGCTTGGCTAGGCTGGATGGGATGAGATGAGATGAGATGAGGGATTAGATTGGTAAGGGGAGGGAGAGGTAAGACAGAGTAAGGTAGGTAAGCTGAGGGGAATTTGCGGGTGGATGCGTGAGTTGTTCGCAGCCGTATCCTGGATACGCGATGGGGACTTTTCGATGAGAGTGGTAATGGATGCGAGGCTAGAGTGGGGGATCTAGGCATCCATAAAACCATCACAAACAAGTTTTTTTCCTTCTCGTTGTGTATTCATGAAGTCGGGTTGGTCAAGATTGAAGCATGTCATGGCTGCCTCACTTAACTGCTCTTTTTGCCCTGCCTTGCTATATCTTACTTCTACCCCACACAAGCGTATGTCCTGAGCGATTTTTTTATTAAAAAAAAAATCATCTTCTATCTAGTATGACTCTTACCTTTAGCCTACCATAGCTGCCCCATCCAAGCTACCAATCACTAATACATGGGTGCAAGCAAGAGCATGTGACACCGTGTTAGCGCGTCACGCCGCTCCGCGCGACTTTTTTCGCGTTACGTGTTGGGACGTGGCTGCCTGATTCCCACCTTCGTCCAAGCCGTGTGCGATTTTTCTTCTTCTTTCTAGTGGCAACGGCGGCAGCGCAGGCAGACGCGGATGTCATTTGACAGGACAAAAAAAGACGTCGCACAAGTTGATGGCCATGTGGTTGTCAGTAGAAAGCCGTAGAACGCAAATCGCGGATTAGGGAGGTAGATGCGAGATGGTGTGGCTGTGCACATACCTGGACCTCGGGAGTCATGGTGCTGCGCGTGCGCGTGGCAAGGCTACGTGTAAAGGAAGATTGTGTTTGTGTAGCGTTCATGCTCGTTCGTTGGGTTGCAGCTGCAGATGCAGATGCAGATGCCTAGCGGGTGATCATGGTTTCGCTTTCGCATCTGGACCTGCATGTGTGCATGCATGCGGATGATGCGCTGACGGCTGCTGTTGCGGCGACCTGGGCGAAAAGGGCTGAGCGGGAGACATGGTATGTAGACGTCATTCTGCTGCTTATCTGAATCAGGGGCTGGTTTTGTGAGTCAGGATTTTGGGCTGCGGTTGCATGGGTTTTGTGACTGGGAAGATGAGGAGTTGGGTGTTGAGAGTTGGGCGGGTGGCGATGGTTGGTTGGGTTGTTGGGTAGGCGTTTACCCTGTGATGAAGATGCACGTCATTACGAATATCTACAAAGTATGCCTGATGTCAAAAACACTTGACTTTTGAAGTTCCTGATGTTGCGTTGTTGGAGAATGCTGTTACCGAGGACGCGCTGCTGCACTGCCGCACGCTCTGTGCAATCTCGGCCGAGGGTTGGTGAGCATCGCAAAAGTCCGATGTCCTCTTTCTCACACTGTTGCTTATGGTTGCAAAAAAAAAGAAAAGAAAAGAAAAGCCAAGTTTTGGAATTTTATCGCCAATTCTCGCACCCCAAGCATCCTCTGTCCCCTTGTCGTCACATGTTTGTACTGCATACCGCGACGAGGCCAGGTCCGAGTTTCGGAGGTTCACGCCAAGCCGATGAAAATTTGTATCTAATCTTATCAATCAATCTAGCAGAACGCCACAAATTCGTATAGACCGACATTGTAGTATCTTACTGGATCGCGAAGCATAAGAAGCTTTTCGCTTGTTTGTCGTGAATTCCTGAAGCGGGAAAGACGTGAGGGATACACGGGATTTTGGCTATTTTTGCTCATGTCAGGCCATGCATGAATCGGTCATTTTCTGATATAAATAATTGAGTTTTCACTGCGCGCAGGAAGACGGATAGTATATCTTTCCATTAATCAATATTCTTCTGGTGTAGATACTCGCGATGTCTTATACCGTCGATACCGACCCCAACAAGAATGCGCTCTCCAGCACCACCGTGACGGGCATCAGCTCGCGCGGAAAAGAAGAACACGGCACCACTGCCGATCGCACTTTGCATCCCCCAACAACACTGCTGGGCGCAAAGTCTCCCGGCGTCGCTCGTATCGAAGCTCTTAACGCTCATACATCTTTCACCAACCGCTGCTTCATCTTCTTCGGCATCTTCCTCATTGCCTACGCGTATGGTTTGGATGGCACGTTGCGAGGCACCTATCAGCCCTATGCTACCGCTGGTTTCCAGAAGCATTCAACCTTGGCTACGATCAGTATGTGACGAGATGATTTGATACTGTACATGGTGAAACTAACAGCTACCCAAGATGTATTGAGGAGTGTTATTGCTGCCGCAGCGCAGGTAAGCTTCCTCGCTTGATGGTTGCTTCTAGATCGATGCTGATTATAAGATGAAAAGCCTACTGCGGCCAAGATTGGTGTTACTATTCTGCTTTCAGATGAAGGAGTGATGAGCTAACGTTGAACGATAGCTGATGTATTCGGTCGTGTGGAAGTCGTTCTACTGTCTGTTTTCTTCTACGTCATGGGTATGTCGCGACCACACCCAGTTCTTGGATTCGCCTTGTACGTCATGATTCTAACACTCCCAAAGGAACTGTCATCGAGGCGGTCAGTAATAATGTCAAGTCTTTCGCGGCGGGTGCAGTGTTCTACCAGGTGAATTATGATCGCGAATTGGCGAGCCCTAGCGGTTGGATGTGCAAAACTGACCGCGTCGAAATCCACAGATTGGCTACACGACCGTCATTGTTCTCATCGAAGTGATCATAGCCGACATCACGTCGCTTCGTTCTCGTCTCTTCTTCTCATACATACCCGCGATCCCATTCTTGGTAAGCACCCAACATCTCCAATGATGTTCATATCATGCTAATGGGCAAAAGATCAACACGTGGGTCAGTGGTGACGTCAGCCAGGCTGTGCTCGATCGAACAACTTGGAGGTGGGGTGTAGGTATGTGGTGCATCATCTATACAGTGTGCTGCATTCCCCTCGTCGTATCACTCATGTGGTCTAGTCGACAAGCGAGAAAGGCCGGCGCGCTCGATAAACATCAGACGCCGTATCAGACCCATGATGGCGCGAAGAAGTTTTTAGCCGCGCTGTTTTGGCAAATGGACGTCCCTGGAATTGTGCTGCTAATCGCCGTATTCGGCTGCATCTTGACTGTAAGTTGGCAGAACACTGCAACGACAAAGACGTCCCTTGCTAACCTATAACGAGCCCTTCACCATCGCAGGCGGTGCGCAATCTCAATGGAGTACAGCAAAGGTCATCGCGCCTCTTGTCATTGGCATTTTATGCCTGCCAGTTTTCGTCGTCTGGGAGCGCAAAGCGCCGCATCCAATGCTCCCATTTCACGTAAGTTCAAACCCATCTACCAGGCCTTTCCAAAGACGCCGTCACTAAATCTTTGTCTTTAGCTGCTAAAGGATCGCGCAGTCTGGGGCGCGCTAGGAATTGCTTGTACCCTGAACTTTGGTAAGTCACTGTGGGTCGTCTCCTCTTCTGATCTTGCTAATGATCGACCTCGCAGCATGGACCATGCAAGGCGATTTCTTGTATACTGTGCTTGTCGTTGCATTTGACGAGTCTGTCAAAAGCGCGACCCGCATCTCCTCCTTGTACAGCTTCTCTTCCGTCATTACAGGACTCATACTTGGTGGCCTCGTATTCAAAGTCCGCCGTCTGAAGCCTTTCATCATCGCCGGGACGTGTCTGTTCGTGGTAGCTTTCGGACTTCTGATCCACTACCGCGGCGGTTCTGGTGGGTCGGCACATTCTGGTATTATCGGGGCGCAGATTTGCCTAGGTATCGCGGGCGGTATGTTTCCGTATCCCGCGCAGGCCAGCATTCAGGCTGCAACAAAACACGAGCGTAAGTCGTTCTGCCCATGCACTGTTACCGACCAGGGCCTCGTAGCTAATATTTGGATCAGATGTCGCTATAGTCACGGGCGTTTACCTCGCCACCTACAACATTGGCAGCGCTCTCGGAAACACCGTCTCTGGTGCCATATGGCAGCAGATCATACCGGATGAACTGGCCCGCAGGACGGGGGATCCTACACTCGCAGCTACTGTCTACGCCGACCCGTTTTCCTTTGCGGCTGCGTATCCTGTGGGTACCCTGGAGCGTGATGCTGTGATACAAGCATATCGTCATGTACAGAAGCTGCTTTGCATTACAGGGATTTGTCTTGCAGTACTCTTAGTTGCTTTCTCGCTAGTTATTCGCAACCCGAAACTGGGCAAGGAGCAGAGTCTGGACCACGCTGAAGAAGAGCCGGAAGTGGTGCGCTCGGATAACGAGGGCCAAAGACGTGGTGACTGAAGCTGGCCAGAGGGAATGTTGTAGTTTTCTACCTGAATGAAAGTGACATCTTGAAGCTGTTGCGCATGCCTTGTGGTGTCATTGCTCACGTGACAGCGTCGCTATCTTATCAAACACCTGGGCATCCATCCCATCCACTTTAGCGATCCTCACGACATGATCTCGCCATAGCGACGCCGGACAGTATCCCAACACGAAACGTGTTCGAAAGTTTACTAATCATGCGCGAGGCTTAGAGGTGTATAGCAGCAAGCTTTCTCCACATTGCAAGCCACCGCTTATCAATGCGCGCACCGCAACACAGAGAATGAGGGGCCCGGAAAATGTTCTTGAAGAATTCGGAAGGCATCGCGATTGCTATCAAACCGCAGGGCAACGGTCCGAGACTGAGCGTTGAGCGCTAGCTTGACTCGCCGCGACTCATGTGCGATACGATTATCCATAGCTTCCGGATGAAGATTGTCCGACACACGAGTCTTCACGGACAACAAGGCACGACGATACGAGAATCGCCCCGCCCCCATCAAATGAGATTGCGGGGGGTTTGAGGGCTGTTTGAACAATGATAGACATCTGGTTATCGATCCTGATCATTCCTTGCTAATCTATGAGCCTGCTCGAAGGCTTCGTACAACGAAACGTTCCGTAGTCGGAGCCTGCACTCTGCGATTCTGAAGACAAGCTTGCGACTTCAAACCCTACCATCTGCTGGCCGAAGGAGTCTTGAGTAAAATGCATGACATTAGACTAGAGAAGGCTTGTCGTACCAAGACGTTGAGCTTATTAGCCGTGGAGAAGCTACAGAGACGCTATCTCACACGTTCAAACGACGCCAGTGGTATGATCAATGAACGTGGGGCTATGCTAATTACTGCACACTGCTGACTCTGTATAGACGCCAATTCGCCCTTGGCAATACGCGTCGTATAATTGAGCTGTTTCGACTTGACCCGAGGGCATGCCCCCGAGGTATGCCCTCACCCACTCTACGAGCATGAGTTGTCGTTGTTGTCTAGTCTACGGAATGCTGGCACTCCACCACAAGACCAGGGCTTGCGCAAGCTGTTAGTGGATTTGGTGATTGGATCAAACAGAAGAAATCAAGTTGCTCGTATGCGACTTCGGGCCTGAAACGGCCCGTCTACTCACATCAACACACCGTTCTGGCGATAGATCGATACAGTACGGTACACCTTCTTCTTTGGGACCTTATCCGTGGCTAAAAACTCGGCAGAGATATTCTTCTACAGGAGCTTGGATAAGAATTCAACCTATCTGCAATCATTCGGCTACTGACTGATTTACATGAGCTATGAGATAGTGACAGCCGTCCGACGTGCACCCGAACTATCCAGACCCACATCTTAAGAAAGGAAAGACGCAGAGGACGCGGGGAGAGATTTGTTCTATCGAAGCTACCAGATTGCATCCACACATTTACTTGCTGGGGGTCGGATTCCCACTCCGCTGTCGGCGACATGCGGACGGTTACGCCTTCTGCTTAGCAGACCGTGCCTTGACCATCAGTGGCGGCTTCAGCCAGAAGGAGTAGGTCTCTTGGTCCATCCAGTTTTCGCAGCTTTCGTTAAGCTCAAACTCAAAGTCCCAGAGCAGACGGCTCAAAGCCAGCCTCAACTCGTAATTTGCCAAACTTTGATTGGGTTAGCGTTGCGCTCGGCGACTGGGGGTCTGGACTTACTTTCTTCCCAAGCAAGCGCGTGGGCCAACCGAAAAAGGGTTGAAAGCCTTCTTATCGTCTTTCGCAAATTCCATGTCACCCTCAGGTAGCCATCTCTCCGGCGCGAACGAGTCTGGCCGTACGAAATTTCGTGTAGAGTGAAATGTCGGATAATGCAGGATGAACACCGTCGCACCCTGAGGAACGTATTCGCCGCAAATCGTTGTGCCTCCGGCCGGGACCACTCTCGCTAAAGTTTCTGGAGCAGCGGGATAGATCCTCATGGCCTCGTCCAGGACTGCAGTTAGGTACGTCAGCTTCGGAAGGGCCTCAATCGCTATCTCTTCTTTCGAATTGAACGTGTGGTGAATCTCACGCTTGACCCTTTCCAGACACTTGGGATGTTTCAAGAGCAAGTACAGGGTTCCCGAAAGCACGGTCGCAGTGGTCTCTGACCCAACAACCATGAAAAGAGCGGCATTGCCGACCATTTGGTCCAGCGAAAGGCGTGCTTTCTTTCCGTCCGGTCCACCGGTGATCAGACCCCAGAGATCGGGACGATCAGTCTTCCTCTCAAGTCGCTCTCGCACTCTATCCTCGGCGAACTTCATATGGGCATCTCGCTTCGCCTTCATCGATTTCGGGACCAACAACGGCATGATTTTCGATGCAAACGGGATGTGGTAGAATACGACGATGCGGATAGTGACGACCTTGATAGTCGCGACGATCACTCGAACCCAACTGTTGTACTCTGACCGCTCCAAAAGACCAAGAGACGCACCAAAAGCCAGGTCTCCCATGACGTCGAAGGCTAGGAAGTTGAACATGTCCACCATGTTGGTCTCGAGGCCTTGATTAGCGCGCGACTGCACAGCTGCTACCAATCGATCGACATGCTTGCGCAGAAGCGGCTCTTGTTCCTTCAGCGCTCGAGTGGAGAAGCCTTGGTTGAAGAGTTGGCGTTGCTCGCGATGCTTGTCGTCGTCCATGACATCAATTATTCCTGGCTCGCCCGACATTGGCGGGGGATTGGCGAGGGGGTTCTTCGGTAGCGGCTTTCGAGGGGCGGAGTTTCCTGTGCCATGGATGTCTTTTGGAGTTAGTAGGGATTTGTGGGCGTGAAAACGGTGATAATTACCCTTCCATGCATCACTGGAGGTGTAGCTCAATTCCCAAGGGCTCAACCGCACTACTGGACCATATTGTTCGTGGAAGCGATGCGCATCAAAGACAGTAGTACCCCTCCATCTGGAGAGGATGCGGGGTATTGGGGTTGCCCGCCACCATAACGGACCCGGGTACTTTCGAAGTGGATGAAAGAGGACGTTGTATGCCAGCCATCCAACAACGGAGGCAATCTGGTCAACGTTAGAAGCTGATCAGATTGCTGGTATCGACACCACACTTACCCCCAGAGAGAAAATACGCAAAACAATGTTCATGCTGATGCCTAGCCTGCCAATATTGGCCAGAGACGTCTGGAGAGGAGACGTGGTGTCGACGAAATGATCGATGGAAACACCTAGAGACCCTCAAAGTCGTCTCGTTATCATTCTTGACTCGTAGCTACACCGAGCAGATAGGATACATTGCGGCCTTGCCTCGAATCACGCGACAGCTCTTTCGCATTCGGTGTTTTTCGCGATATGTGGCCAGGTATACGGCAGTTACTCGGCCTCACTACGCCAGCAGCCACGCAGCCCTATACTAGATGGAGACAAGCACACAAAAAACTGTCCCACATCTCGTCTCTACTCCGGGGCACTACCTAATCTACGTATCGTGGAGTATCTTAGTAGGCCCGTTGTTGTCGTGTGTGTGGGTACGGTTCTCGACCTGGGGTATGATTGCGCATGTAGAGGTACATTGTATATAGCTAGGGTAAGGATCAAGGCTCTGGCAGTGAACTTTATTTTTCATCTCTTCATCCAATTCGTCAAGAATTCTTCCACAAGGCAAGCTTTGTCGCTATGTCAGGCCAATCCAGCCAGTTCGCGCCCTCGGTGGCATTCTTTTGCCCCCAGAGCAAAGCTCCCACAGAAGCCTACCTCGAACAATTGCAGAAATACATTGTCCAACATCCCCGCCTACAGCCTTTCGCCGAGGCTATCACATCACTAAGAGACACCTGGGATACGCTATGCGAATCTCATGCGGATATTGCACAACTCTCCTCAGGCGAGCGACACGTCGCTAATCTGGAGAGATGGATCAAAGACGGAATAGCTGGACCTGTGTCTAGCTCCATGTCTGGGATTCTGGCTCTACCGCTATTGGTTGTCATTCAAATCTGCCAATACTTCCAGTTGTTAGAGCTACATGACATCACACACGACCAAATGCTATCAAGCCTGAAGAAGGGCGGCGGTGCCCAAGGATACTGTGGGGGTCTCCCTACAGCCTTCGCCGTCGCCTGTGCCAAAGACGAAGAAGATGTGGTTCGTCTTGCTGCTAGAGCTGTGCGTTTGGCTCTTGCGGTTGGAGCATTTGGTGAGCTTGGTGACGACGAGTCGATCGTCGGGTCTACAACCATCGCGGTACGGTTGAGAGCTTCTCAACAAGGAGATGAGCTAATACAAGGCATTCCTGGAGTAAGTCGTTTTCTCTCATCCTCCTCCGCTAGGTTTCCACCTCGTTCGTGCCTCTGCTGGTACCGTAGCGTCGCGAACCCCCCAGACAAAGGGGATATTCCAGCAATAGCTGGCTACCATTCCATGTGACATGCGTTTACTTACGACCTCTTTAGTGCTACATTTCCGCGATTACCGACCCACGAACAATAAGCATCGTAGGCCCAGTACTGCCGCTCAAGCAACTGGCAGACAGAGCTCGCGACCAGGGACTACTAGTCACCGATATCCACATCCGTGGCAAAGTACACAACCCTGAGAATGCGCCTCTGGTCAAGGTGCTTTTCGAGATATGCCAGAAGCATGACGAGATGCAGTTGCCGGATGCGGGCCAGCTGAAGGTTTCAGTACGATCGAATATCGACGGCAAGCCGCTAAGGAATTGTTCGCTCACACACGAGGCCATCAACACTATTCTTGCCTCTCGATGCGAATGGTATCGACTGTTGAAGGAAGTGGCACAAGACCTAGCACTGTCTGGTACTGAATCACACACATTTGCGTTATTCGGAATCGGCGACCCTGTTCCTCTGATGCCGTTCCACAACGCGCGATTGCGGGTTTCGAAGGTCGAGGTTCATACTGCGCTCGAGACAGCCAGATTGGCTGAGTATAAGTAGTAAGTTGCCCTGGATCACCATGATGACCTCCTTTCTCGCTTAACCTAGCGCCGCGCTAACACATAGCGCTAGCCCTGAGAACGCCATCGCCGTCACCGGAGTTTCATGCCGACTCCCACAAGCAAACGACCTCGAAGAACTATGGCAGCTCCTCGCCGCCGGCAAGTCGACCTGCGAAGAGGTCCGTCCGGACAGAGTGCCTCTTCACGAGAGCTTCCGCGCACTACAGAATGAGAAGTGGAAGCCGAAATGGTTCGGCAACTTCATCGATGGGGCCGACGAGTTCGACTGGGCCTTCTTTCGTTCCAACGCGAAGGAGGCAGCTAGCATGGACCCGCAGCAGCGACTCTTATTGGAATTGACCTTCCAAGCTCTGGATTCCGCAGGTTATCTCCGCAGACATTCTCGTGAGAGTGGTGACAGAGTTGGCTGCTTTATCGGAGCAAGCTTCATCGAGTACACGGATAACACCGGTGCTCACGCGCCTACCGCATACACAGCTACTGGTACCATCCGAGCATTCCTATGCGGGAGGATCAGCCATTTCTATGGCTGGACTGGGCCTGCTGAAGTCATCGACACTGCTTGTTCATCTTCGCTTGTTGCCATCAACCGCGCTTGCCAGTCTATCTGGTCCGGAGAGTGCCCGATGGCCGTTGCTGGAGGAGTCAACATCATTTCCGGCGTTCACAACTACTTGAACCTTGGAAAGGCTGGGTTCCTGAGTCCGACAGGTCAATGCAAGCCATTCGACCAATCCGCGGATGGATACTGCCGTGCGGATGGTGCTGGAGTGGTCGTGTTGAAGCCCTTGAAGCAGGCGCTGGCAGATGGCGACCATGTTCTCGGTGTTATACCAGGATCTTCTACCAACCAAGGTGGTTTGTCTGCGACTTTGACAGTCACGCACCCACCTGCCCAGGCTGATCTGTACCGGTCGATATTGAAGACTGCTCGGATGAGCCCAAACCACGTTTCGTATGTAGAGGCTCACGGCACTGGTACACAGGCAGGCGATCCTCTAGAGGTCAGCAGCATCCGGGATGTGTTTGGTGGAGCAGATCGTCCTACCAAGGTGTATCTCGGTTCCATCAAAGCCAACACCGGCCACGCAGAGTCGGCAGCAGGTGTCGCTGGTCTACTGAAGGTTATTGCTATGCTTCAAAAGAAGGCGATCCCACCCCATGCACTCTTCAACTCTCTCAACCCGAAAATTCCCTCTTTGGCACCAGATAGGATTGCCATAGCCAAGAATATGGAGCCATGGGATGTGCCATTCAAAGCTGCCTGGGTCAACAACTATGGGGCGGCCGGAAGTAACGCATCCCTTGTCGTTTGCGAGGGACCGCGGAAAGACGTTACCGAAGCGTAAGTATGCGTCCAGAATCTGGGAAAGCGAAAACTGACATGTGTAACTAGATCTCGCCTGCCGACTAGTAGTCGTTACCCCATCATCCTGTCAGCACACACGGCGGAGAGCCTCAAAGCCTACGCGAGGACGCTGAAATCGTACATCAGTGGAAGCAGTGTAGACCTCGCAAGTCTTGCATATACACTCTCCGATCGGCGGAAACGACATCCTGTGACATGGATGACAACTGTTTCCGATATTCCGGGCCTACAACGAGAACTCTCTGGGGACATTTCGCCATGCAGCATTCCCTCCTCATCCAAGCCCGTGGTGCTGGCATTTTCTGGGCAAAGCAAGCAGACTATTGGTCTCTCAGAAACCATATACCAGTCCAACCCTAAGCTGCGCCAATACGTCAAGGAGTGCGATCGCATCCTGACATCGCTCGGATTCCCATCGATCCTTCCAGGCGTCTTCCAGCTTACGCCTATCGCCGATCCAATCCTGCTGCAGACGGGCACTATGGCAGTCCAATACGCGAGCGCCAAGTGCTGGATCGATGCTGGTGTTAAGCCCGCTTGCACCGTTGGTCACAGCTTTGGCGAGCTCACTGCGCTAGCTGTGTCTGGCGTTCTCTCCATCGAGGACGGCATCAAGCTAGTCGCTACTCGGGCTCAGCTCATGGTGAAGAAATGGGGTCCGGAAAAGGGTACTATGCTTGCCATCTTCGCGCCAGTGTCTGTTGTCACACGCATTGTTGATGCCGTCGGTAGTGACTCTCTGGAGATTGCGTGCTTTAACGCCCCCAGCAGCCAAGTCGTCGTTGGTACCGAGGCTGCAGTGGCCGATGCGGAGAAGTTGATGGCCTCCGATCCTTCGTTCAAGGGAACCAGAAGTCAGAGGGTAGATGTAACTCATGGATTTCACTCTGTCTTCACTGAGCCACTTCGAGACGACCTCGCCAAGTCCCTAGAATCTTTGGACTTCAAGGAAGCGTCTATCCCTATCGAGCCGTGTACGCAGCTCCGAAAGGGGCGCATCACAGCAGAACATGTTGTATCACACCTCAGGCAGCCAGTCTACTTTGTGGACGCTATTCAGAGGATAGAAGAGCGCTTGGGCAATTGCATCTGGCTTGAAGCTGGCTTCGACTCATCTATCATGCCCATGATCAAGCGTGCGACCGCCAAGCCGGAGATGCACTCTTTCCACGGCATCAAGGTGGCTGGAGCCAGCCAGCCTACAGAGGTCCTTTCTCAAAGCACCACCGATCTCTGGAAAGAGGGAGTTGACGTCACTCCATGGCCTTTCCTATCCCCATCAGATGCTGCTGTGGAACCAATCTGGTTGCCACCTTATCAGTTCCAGAAGACCAAAGCGTGGTTGGAGAACATCGACAGGGCTACTGAACTCCAGAAGACCCTCGCTAACCTCGACTTGCAAAAGTCCGAGGTCGCCCCTATTCCTATTTCTGTTCATTTGCTTCATCACGCTGGGTCTGCGGGAAGTGTGGAGAAGTTTGTTATCAACAACGCAGCGACTCGTTTTGGCAAAGTCATCAACGGCCACGCAGTCCGAGGCCGGCCACTTTGTCCTGCTTCCATGTACATGGAGTGCGCAACTATGTCGGTCCAGCTTCTAGGCGCAGATCTCAACTCCAAAGCTTTGGTGTTTGAAGATTTGTCTTTCGAATCGCCACTAGGTGTCAACCTGGACCGTGACGTTGCCCTCACCTTGGAAGAGATCGCGACCAATAGCTGGAAGTTCGTGCTTTCGAGCACCCCCGGTTCTGGAAATGGCTCAGTCCGTGCAACTGTACATGGCAGAGGCAATATGAGCTTGGCCGGGCAGCCTCGTTTGGCAACCTACAAGCGACTCATAGCCGACCGATTCGAATCGCTTCCACTAAGCCCCACGTCCGAGAAGCTCAATGGCGGACGCGCGTACAAGCTGTTTTCCAAAGTCGTCGATTATGCCGACTTCTTTCATGGAATCCAAAGCATCGTCATTGACAAGAATGAGGCACTGGCTGAGATCCGCATGCCAGATACTCATATCGGAGGCGACGAAAGCGCGGTTACGAAACAATGTGACACAGTCTCTATCGATGCATTCATTCAGGTTTCAGGCTTGCTCATCAACAGTAGCAAAGCTTGCCCTCAAGGCCAGGTCTTCGTAGCCTCGGGGCTGGAGAGCATCACGATGTCCAAGCTTTGCGACTTCGACAGCAACAAAGAATGGAAGGTGTACGCCATCTTCACTCTCATCGATGATGTACACGCGACCGGTGACGTCTTTGTTCTGACCAAGGATGGCGAGGTGGCAATGACAGCCATTGGTGCTAAGTTCCATCGGCTGGAGATATCGAAGCTGGAGCGAACGCTAGATGCAGCTAATGGATCTAAAGTGGCCCCGCAGCGGGTATCACTTCCTTCTCCACCTAGCTCTAGGGCTGCCATGATTGAGAGTCTTCCGGAGCTGACACCCGACAACACTTCGGGCTCTTCCAGCGCCTCTTCCGTGAGCGGAGACGAGTCCGACGACGGAGAAGCTCCGCTGAAGGCTATGATCTCTGAGTACACTGGCGCACCGGCCGACTTCATCTCCTTGACTACTTGCATCGGCGATCTTGGTATCGACTCGCTTGCATCGGTCGAGCTCTCTGACGAGATTAGCGAGCGCTTTGGAATGCTAGTCTCACCTGGCGAGCTTTTAACCTTGAGCTTTGGAGCCTTGCGCCAGATGACATCTCCAGATGCTGCCAAACCCAAACAAAAGCGCATCGCGCCACCAATGAAGCATGTTGAGGCAGCAATCCCGTCAGCTCCCAAGACGCTCGATATCAAGCTGGATTCCGATGCAGAGAGCACGACGAAAGACTCAACTAGCGACCTTCGACGCACCAAGTTGTTGGAGCTCATCTCAGAGCTTTGTGGCGCCGATGCCAGCCATATTGAGGAACACCAACTACTTCAGGATCTTGGCTTTGACTCGCTGTCTACAACAGAGCTTGGATCTAGTATCTCCGACGAGTTCAACGTCGATCTTGACAGCAACGACACTCTGCTCGATATTTCTGTGAAGGAGTTGATGCGACTGGTTGGAATTTCTTCACCAAAGTCAAGCCCGTTGCCTTCAAAACTAGCAGTGTCGCCAGTAGCTGCCGCAGCCGCAAGCTCTCCAGCCAAAGCTACCGGAATTACAGATCCATTTCCAGCCCTTGTGGCAGCTGAAGGTTCCCTCCAGGATTACGCGACGTCTTGCCAGTTCACGGAGTATCTTGCAAAGGTAGCAGCTCGTCAAGATGAGCTACTCCTTGCATATCTTCTTGAGGCGTTCCAGAAACTGGGAATCGATTTTAAGACTGTCGCAAAAGGCCAGACTATCCCTAGCTTTGCTTTCCAGTCCAAGCACAGCAAGGTAGTACATAGGTACTACGAGATTCTCGAGAAGCACCACGTAATCGAGAAGAAAGGCTCCGGGTATGTCCGTGCATCCGGCTTATGCACCTTCGTGCCTCCGCCTCAGCTTTTACAGCGCCTTATCGCCGATTTCCCTCAGTACAGCTGTGAGGCTGAGCTCCTGGCTCTCACCGGCCCGAAGATTGCAGAATGCCTAACGGGTGCTGAAGATCCCGTCAAACTTCTTTTCGGCAACAGTAAGTCACAAGAGATCGTTGGGAACTTTTACACCAAAGCCCCTATGTTTGCTACACTCACCGAGCTTCTTGTCGACTTCCTGGTTCGTCTGGTCAAGAAGGCCGATGCACCCATTCGCATCCTCGAGGTCGGGGCTGGCATGGGAGGGACTACCAAACGACTCGCAGAAGCACTGAGCGCTCTTGACCACCCGATTGAGTACTTCTTCACCGACATCTCCCAGACGCTCGTCCGCAATGCGTCTAAGAGGTTCAAATACCCCTGGATGCAGTTCAAGGCGCTCAACCTCGAGGTTGCTCCTCCTATGGAGATGCTTGGCAGGTTTGACGTCGTCATCAGTACGAACTGCGTTCATGCGACAGCCAACAGGACCGATACTTGCCGTCGCATCAAGCAGATGTTGAACTCGAACGGCTTGCTGGTGCTTTCCGAGATCACTACGATCTTTGACTGGCATGAGGCAGTCTTTGGCTTGCTGGATGGATGGTGGCTGGCGAACGATGCCGACCATGCAATTCAGTCCCCGGAAGTATGGATGGACTTCATGCATCAAGCCGGGTATCCCAGTTCCACTTACTCGCAAAGCACAGTCCCGGATTGCAACCTTCAACGTTTGCTCGTCGCCTCCGCCAAGCAATATCCGGAACCGCCCCGTCAGGCAGAAATGTTGGCGACTGGCATGAAGACCGTTGTTTACAAATCCGTTGATGGGATTGACGTAGAGGCGGATGTTTACTTGCCTCAGAGCCCGCCCACTAGCTCAATGCCTGTAGGTAAATAGTCCCCACATTCACTCTCAGCCTTGACTAACCATCGCGCAGCGTTGATGATTCACGGGGGTGGTCACATGACATTGTCACGCAAAGCAGTCAGACCAGCACAAACGAAGTTCCTGCTTTCGCACAACATCCTTCCCATCAGTGTCGACTATCGCCTATGCCCAGAGGTCAACGTTATCGAAGGACCATTCTCAGATGTTCGGGATGCGTACGTTTGGATCCAGACGAATTTTTCTGCATTCGCATCCAGATTTGGCATCTCAATCGACGCATCTCGCATCGTCGCCATTGGCTGGTCCACGGGCTCCCACCTCGCCATGAGCCTTGCTTGGACCACTAAAGAGCTCAACGTCCGACCACCAGCTGCGGTATTGGGGTTCTACGGACCAACCGACTTCGAGTCTGGTGATCTGGAGAAGCATCACAAGGCGTACCCCGCCCGCAGAATGCGAATGGAGAAAATCATGCAATCTTTGACGAAAACACCAGTGACCAACTATGGCGCCATGATGGATAGTAGTGAGATGGGCTGGGTCAAGCCCGGCGATCCCCGCTCAGAGCTTATTTTTGCAATCCTCAAGGAGGGCATCGGCCTCAACGTCTTGATCAGTGGTCTCTCTCACGAGTCTTTGGCGCAGGAGCCCGATCCAGCGCTCGTCAAAGCAATCAGCCCGATGGCACATGTGCGTGACGGTACATACGACGTGCCTACGTTTGTCATCCATGGAGAAAACGACGAAATCATTCCGGTCAAGACTGCTGAGATGTTCACGAAGGAGCTGGAAAACTCTGGCGTTGAGTGTGGTTTCCTGGAAGTTCCGGGTGTCAAACACATTCATGACTTACACCTGGAGCCTGGGAGTAAGGAATGGGATGATCAGGTAGAGCCGGGTTATCGCTTCCTTTTGGAGATCTTGGAGGTTGCTCTTTAAGCAAGGGGTCACTTGATTGTTGCGTTTAGCTTTTCTGGCTTAAGCAAATGTATGTTGTTTTTGGTAGTTTTTCGAAAGCAATATGTGTGTAATTGCGATGGCTTCCCAGTTGAGAGGCTGAAGATGAACTCACCGTAGCTTGCTCGCGCATTCTGGTGGGACGGGTTGAGCTGATTTGGCGATCGGGGAAAGGCCGAATTCTTATCATCGCAAACGACCCAATGGCTGACTTTATGAGCCTTTGATCGAACACCGTATCTAACTCGGACCGAATGCATGCCCTAGTCCTCGCATACACTGGCTCTGCGAGCTAATACATCAAATTTGGCCGAAGGACACGGTGGGCGGGTAAATGAATCGTTCGATATTCTGGCCGGAGTCCGGTGACACATGGCGCGGGGTAGAGGGGCTATCTATAAGTAGGCGGTAGTATTCCACGATGGATACCGAAGGAAAGCTGACTTCTTAGTTCATAAGGGCTTATAACGAAACCCGCGAACCTTTCTTCAAACTTCCGCGGGGCTCAGATCTCTGCTGCTTCACCAAAGATGGGCGACATTTCCGAAGATCACAAGAAGAAGATCACTGAACAGGAAGAAGACCAAATATGGGCTTGGAACGAGCGCCTTCCGCCGACGCCTCAGCTCACCATTACCCAAGTCTTTTCCCGCCAAGCCCAAGATTCCCCGGACGCCCCTGCCGTCGACGCTCCAGACGGCACGCTGACATATGCCGAACTCGACAAGCATTCTACACGCTTAGCATGCCATCTTCGCAGTATTATCAGCGACATCAGCTCTGACGAGATTGTTCCTATCTGCTTCGACAAGTCCATCTGGCTAGTTGTCTGCATGATGGCTGTGTCAAAAGCGGGGATGGCGTACACAACGCTTGACCCTGGGAATCCAACGGAGCGGTTACATGCTTGCCTGAGCACGATTACCCCAAGAGCGATGCTAGTTGAGGGCAAGTTCAAAGAGAGGTTCTCAGACGCCGAGATGAAGCTAGTGGCAGATGTCACGGAGATATGCAACGCGGCCGACGGCGAGACGAATAGTGGGGTGGAACTTCCAGTCACTCTACCGAGCGACCTCGCATACGTATGCTTCACCTCCGGATCGACGGGACTACCCAAAGTGGTTCAACACACGCAAAGCAGTGCAGCGTCGAACATCGTTCACGGCCACGGCTACGCAGCCAACAGCCGCGTTCTCAACTTCGCTTCCCAGGCCTTTGCAGCCAGCGTCGTCACAACACTGAAAACGTTGTGTAACGGAGGTTTGCTAGTTCTACCACCAGAGCGAGAGCGCATGGGCGGTATAGCGAGCTTCATCACCCGAAAGCAAATCACACGAACATTCCTCACGCCCACATTGCTGAATCTGCTGAGCCCGGACGATGTCAGTTGCTTGCAGTTTCTGACGGTGGGCGGTGAAGCCGTACCTCAGCGACTCATCGACATCTGGGCACCACGACTATCGCTCGTGGAAGCAATTGGCATGACGGAGGGTGTAGGAATTGCCAATATTGTCGACACGAGCGGGAAGAAGTGCAGAGCGCGACAATTCATGACAGGCTGCGCCTGGATCGTGGAACAAGACGACACGGATACGCTCGCGCCGATTGGAGAGACAGGGGAGTTGCTTTTCGAAGGGCCAGCGCTGTTTCAAGGGTATCGGAACAATCCTGAAGCTAACGCAAAGGCACTCATCACTGAGCTACCAGCTTGGGGGAAGAAGAGAGGTGCAGAGAGGCCGAAAACGCTGTTCCGGACTGGAGATTTGGCCAAGTACGTGGAAAATGGTGTCGTCCAGATCGTAGGGCGAGCGGACACGCGCGTCAAACTGCACGGCCAGCGTTTCGAGCTGGGAGAAGTGGAGAAGTCAATGTTGGATGTTCTACCCGCTGGTGTGACTGTTGCGGCAGAGATCGTGGAGCCAGTAAATGGTACTGGGCCTATGCTCGTGGCTTTCATACACGGGCTATCCACGAACTTCTCTCACGAGGTCAAACAGTTAAGAGAGAGGCTGGCGGCTACACTGCCTGATCACATGATACCTCGCGGATTTGTGGAGCTCAAAGATCGCCCGCTGAACCCGTCTGGAAAGCTTGACCGAAAGCATCTGCGCCAAAGAGCCGCTGAGATGCAGCTCGTCGACTTGATCAAGCACACGGGCTCTTTGGACAAGGCCGCACCGGTGACCCCGCAGGAGAAATCGATGCAGCGTCTCTGGGCTACCGTACTAGGCCTTCCTCTGGAGTATGTCGGATTGCACGATGACTTCTTCTATCTTGGAGGAGATTCCCTACACTGCATCAAGCTTATCGCAGAGGCGCGCAAGGAGAATGTGAGCTTATCCATCGAAGGCATTCTTGAAAACAGAACTCTCCAAACTATGAGCTCAGCTGCCAGCTTCGATGCAATCGACGAGTCGAGCAAGCCAGAGAGCGAGGATCGAACATACAAGATCGGCGAGATTGCTCCGAGTATTCCGCAAGACGACGTCGAAGACATTGCCCTAGCGACAGATTGGCAAGCTTGGTGTATCGCTCAGGGCTTGCTCAAGTCGCATGGCTGGCACGACTACATGATCTTCAAGTTTGCCAAAGCTCTAGATGTCGAGAAGCTAAAGGACGCCTGCCAGCAGCTTGTGGAAAACCATGCCCTTCTCCGAACGGTCTTCGTAGTGAAGGCAAAGCAGACTTTCCAGGTCATCTTGAGATCCGAGGCCTATCCCTTCGACTTCGCTGTCAAACAACCAGGAGACGGCCAGAACGCGGGTGAGGCTGTGGAAGCGTTCATTCAACAGGATAAGAAGCGCAAGACGCAGCTCGGCGATCCTCTGGTGAAATTCACGTTAGTCAAAGACACCACCGATGCCGCACACCAACTGGTCCTTCGGATCTCGCACGCGCAGTACGACGCGCTTAGTCTCGACACGTTGTGGCGATCGCTCGAAGCATTGTACGCCGGTAAGCCACTGAACGTCATCCCATTTACCAAGTTCTGCGAGGAAGCGTCGCTCGCGAGCGCAAACTCCGAGTCATTTTGGAAAGAGGCTCTGGCCGGTAGCTCGATGAGCGAGGTAATTTCGCACACTCGCCCTAGTGTGAGCCGTCTCGTCAATTGTGCCGTGAAGGCGACAATTCCATTGGTGGACTTGAAAGCATTTGGCTTCACTAGTGCGACTGCCGTTCTGGTATCCTGGTCGATGGTCCTCTCGAAGCTCACGGGTCAAGATTCCGTGGTATTTGGGTACCTCATTTCCGGCAGACATCTCCCCCTGCCGGGTATATCGGATATTCTAGGACCCTGCATGAACGTCTTGCCTCTACGCACCGACTTCTCATCGACTACGCAAGCTTCCTCTCTTCTCAGTTCAGTCCAGAGCAACTACCTGAAGTCGCTCCAACACGGTCATCTCGGACACTACCGCATCATCGAGAAGTGTACCAGCTGGCCTCGATGGACACGCTTCTCCACTGTCGTGAACCATCTCAGCTTCACGCTGTTTGATCCGCCGTTCGCTCACCATGGGGGTTGCGAGTTCAGTGTATATGAGCCTGAACATGACAAATCTGATCTTTGGCTGCAAACTTTCGCTCGCGACAATGACTTGGAAATCGAACTAAGGTATTCGGCCGAGGCCTTTCCAGAGGATTGGGTGAAGGCCGTGTTGGATTACTTCATCAAGGTGTATCAGCAACTGCCTGATATGTTGGAGCGCCAACTATCGGAAGCTCTTCCTGAGTTTGGGGGAGCAGCTCCGCGAGATGTTCTGATCAAGAAACCACAATCGGGTATGGACACTGTGAAACCATCACCAGAGCATTCCAAGGCTCTAGAAAATATGGTCTTGGCTTCCTGGGAGTCGGTTCTGGGAGCCGACTTCAAGTCATTTCCCGGGTTCACACATGAGACACCCTTCTACGAAATATGGGGCAGCGGAATCGCCGCGGCGTCGTTGGCTTCAGAATACTCGAAGAGGGGATTCCCGATGAGCAGTGAAGAGATACTGGATTCCCCGTCCGTCGCGAAAACAGTGTCAAATCTTTCAACTCGGTCGAGAGGCGATATGTAGGGTATTAGTCGAATACGAACCAGCATTGCTGTTCTTGTTGATGGTTCGAGCTTAGCGGGGGCAACGATGAGATTGATTTTGGGTGTAGAGACACATCTTGCCACGCTCAGCTACCCCAATACCACCATTAATGTGGCATACATCATTTCCTCGCAATGATAAGGTCTGAGAATGCTTAGGAAGTGCGATACCCAGTGGTTGACAAAACGTTCGATATAGAATGCTTGAGCGAACTCCCAATACTCGGGGTACCATCCTGACATCTCCCAGTCAATGATTCCCGTTATACGACCGTTTTTAACCATGATATTATCAGGCCTGAGGTCTCCATGCGTGAACATAATGCCATGCTTATGTGTATCGAGCATGCCACGGATGTAGGGGCCAACCTGGCGTTTTGATTTGGCGATGTAAGTATCCGCGATCGTGGTGTTAAAATCTGCCTGGCTTTTGAAAGGACCTATAAATTCGGTTAGAGATGTTGACTATTATCAATTCGTACGTTTCGAGACTAGCCTTTTACAGTCGTAGACCACTCCAACATGACATCAGTGACTGGCCCCTCGTCTGCAGATCCAGTGTAGCCGGGGGATTGCAGAGCGCGGGTTTCCTCAAAATAGCCTTCTAGGCCTGTCATGATCGTTTGCTTCTCATTAGCGGTGTGTTTGTCTTAAGATTTCTCTAAATCTTCGCTTCGATGAGCGAAGCATGGGTGCCATATTTCACACACATGGTCGGCAATATTCTCGCCAGATGGTCCCCCTCGCCCTATAGCGATGGTTTCCAGGTTCGGCTCTTTGAGCTGTTCTGTACTAACGACCTCATGCCCTGGAGCTGAATATAGCACGTTGATCTGCGGACTGGAGGGAACTGGGTCGTACAGTTCGGGCATAGCGGCTGCTTGGATTGCCGCATTAGGCCACTACTGACTGTGAATAAAGGCATGACTTTTCTATTAGTAAAACCACTTGCGTTCACACTGTCCTCGAAGGGATCAGCCATTCTGATGCCTTCCTACAGCTTATCGTTGGATCAGGCTCGATGTTATTTTGTATACTTCATCCAGCGCGGCAGCTAATGCTACCTAGATATTGCGCAATCACTAAATTGAGCAGTGTTAGAGCGAAGCGAGTCGAAAAATACGAAGAAGGTATGCTATGCTAGGTGCGGGTGCGGGCGCGGCTGAGTGGCAATACCTACGCTAAGGGTTTCGCTAGAAACGGGCTAAACCCGGCCACCTCTGTGCGCGCAGCGCGGGCGTCACTTCCACATGTTGGAACACACGATTACAAGCTCTCTTCTGCGTCTCATGTTATTTTTCGTTGCCAGGATCGTCTTAGATGGACCATGGAGTGCGTCTTCGCTGCGTCATGTAGCCTCATGGCTGTTTTTTTCGTTTCTTCGTGGACTCTATGGCCTTTACGCTCAGTTGGAATTTGGTATGAACTGGAATAGACGTAGTAGCAGTGCCGCTGGTATATCTGTTCATAAAAGAAAAGAAACATGTTGCGAATGTGACGTAATCATTGCAACTCTTAGTCACGAGCGCAAGCGAAATGACATTGTCGATGCCCTTCGTTGTCAAAGACTACTACTGACAGCGACCCCATGAATTAGAAGCCATAATCGTGTCTAATGCTTCCATAAACTCGCCTTTCACGAGTGGGAGTCAAGCCCCGGGAAGATGAGCTCTGGCGATGTGGAGGAGACACTAGCCTTACTAGCGTTCCAAGGTTCTTAGGTTCGGAACCCACGGCGCGCCGCTCGTGGACGCTTCGGCCGAATCTATTTTTCTCAATAAAGACCTCGCGGCAGAAACCCCACGGCGTAAAACCCACGGAAGAAGCAAACCTGTCCGATCCCGCACTAAATGCCTTCTCAACACCCCACAAATGCATCCGATAGACATCGCTGTACCACTTGCGACAAGGTCTACTCGACCAACAGTCATCTACGTCGACACGAGGCGACGCGTATGGACCCAAAGCATGACGAGTGTTCCGCAGCTCAACCTCGATAGATTCCGGTAGACACGATTTGACTTGCCCAATCTGTGGCGCCAAGTTCACGAGACGGTATATTCTCCTAAGTCATCTAGGAAAAAAACTAAGACAGCGACCAGAGATCTCGCCCGGCGGCATGTCCAAGGCTGTTCCACTTCAGGTCAAGACGTCATCTTACCGACTGCAAAGCGCGGAAGAAAGCGCGCCTCATGTGACAAATGCTCACGGCGCAAGCTCTCGTGCGACTCCAAGATGCCATGCACGCGTTGCCGCTCTAGTGCAGTCACATGTACCTATGGTCGGCTGAACCCTGGTGCTGCATTCGCGCCTCAGCAGATCAATCTCCACCTACAGTCCGATTCTTCTGCTGCTGCCAATGCTGAGAGTTCTTCCGCTGTCGATCGCGGGCGTATATCGATCGACTTTCTTCTCAACTTCACAAATCCTGCTGACAATTCTCAATCCGCGATAATCGCCGCGGAAGCGTTCGACGCAAGCAGTTCAGGGGATGAAGTCGATCACCAAGTTTCGGAAGTCAACATAGAAGGACATTACGTACAGCCTGGCTTTCTCAGCATCGACTTCAACGACTATTCTTCGCCTTCGTTCGCCTACCCATTTTCAATACTTGGAGACGAAGCGTTGGAGGCGTTACCGCTTGCGTATGCATCATTGCCATCTTCAGAGGGAACTTCCGCGCTTGAGGATCGATTAAGCCAGATAGTAGACGAACTATCTGCACAGCATGACGCAATGCTATTGCGTGGAGTTAGCATGCAAGCCAATTTCGACGAACAAGTCGCTAGAGCGACGTTCACGACCGAAAACGTAAACTACTGCGTCAAGGCTTTCTTCCGTTATTACTTTGATGAACTCCACCTGTTTTACGGACCAAGTTTCAGCGTTCACACCACATCGTTTCCTCTTCTCATCACGGTAGTATTATTTGGATCCATGTCGTCCAGCCAGTCTGACGTCTCAGTCGCTCTGCGTCAATGTTTCGATGTCGCCGAGGAATACGTCTTCGGCCGCTTGGCTTTGAAATCTAGTATTCCACGTCCGCCACAGGAATATGTCTCCAATGATGACGTTGAATTATACCAAGCGGGCTTGTTATTCATGATTATCCTGAATAACAATAGTAATCTTACAGTACGCCGGCGGATACGTTTACAGAGGCACTCATCTTTGGTTGCAGCAGTGCGAAACTCGGGACTATTTTCTTACAGGCGCCGAGATCTATCCAACGCTACAGAAGATTACCTCTGGCAAGTAGTCGTCGCGGATGAAGCACGAATAAGGTATGAGGCCTCTGATCGTGATTTTGTTTCACACTTGCTGATTAGGAACGATAGAATCGGGGCGTGGACCTTCATGTTAGATTCTGCTGTGACTATATTCTTCAATACCGCCCCACAGGTAGCATTGTCGGAGATGACTGGTGATCTTCCATGCGAAGACAGAATTTTTCGTGTCAAGTCGCTCTCAAATCTGGAGTGTGTCGCTTTTGCGGAGCGTCAAGCTATGAGTGGCTGGACATTACGAGACCTCACATCGTTTTTGCTATCAACAGCACCAGAAACGCCGGCACCGGACCAGACCCTCATCACAGAAGAGATCCTCCTTATACTTATTAACGGTAACTCACCCCTCGCATCAGCTCCTTGGATCGTGAACTAACCTTTCTAGCCTTACATTCCATGATACAGGCTTCGAGGGCGAACTTTACGCAAGATGTCATGGCGGAATCTCTATTTGGCGCCCTTCAGCGATGGAAGCGCTTGTGGGATTCTGCAAACAAACCCGTGGAAGCCGAAGTTGTACCACATAGGGGGTTCGAAAGACACGCCCCTGAATATTGGTGGCTCGCAATGTCGATCTTGAAGGCTGTACAGCTGCGGGATGACGAATGCCGTTACATGCAGCCTGTGCCCTCTGATTCAGTACAACCTCTGCATGATTTCGTCTGCCGCTACAAGGACTTCACCGGATAGATAATACGAGGCATTAGATTGGTTTTTGCGGAGCATGCAGCGCGTAGCTCAGTGGGCCCAGACGACACATGACGAACATGAGACTTGGCATGCGACTCCTGTGGATCGAAAACAGGGCGTTCTTTTCCTGATCGACGCAAAAGAGTTAGAACGTGGGTTAGCCTAAGGATGGCTCTTCGGTCAGAAAATGCGAGGTACGTAGGAATGCTGCTAGTCACAAGTACGCATAAGTTTCAGCTAGTGGGTGCTGATCAGAAACGGGGTATCCGTAAGAAATCAACGGATCATAGACATCGATCGCTTCCATCGGAATGAATTGCGGATCATGAATCCACCATTCTGGCCTAAACCTTGAGTCCTTGACCGGAATTGGATGAAAGTGCATTCTGGGTAGAAGTGGCCGTCGGTCCTGGCGGCCTATAAGTGTGCCATGTATCTGACATCTATGTTCGCCCAGTCAATCCATTAGTTCTATTCCTTCCAAACATCTCCAACTCAGATCGTCATGGTTCGCCCGGTCAAAGCAAGCTTCACCGTTCGCCAATCAGGCATTTACCATAACCTACCTACATTACCTGCTAATGATGGTCTCACTGCGATCGTCACTGGTGCTACTGGAATATCTGGTTGGAACACTATTCGCAGCTTGCTCGATGTACCAGGACGCTGGACGAAGATTTATACCGTTTCTCGGAGCCAACCGGAGAAATGCTTGATGAATTTGCTGTCAAAGGAGCAGCAATCGCGCATCCAGCATCTCTCTGTCGACTTCAATGGCTGCCCAGAGGACGTTGCGCAAGCTCTAGGCGTGGTCCAAGAAGCAGATCCATATGTGTTTTTCTACGCCTACATGCAGCCCAAGACCGAAGAGCACGAAGGTGTATGGAGGAACGTCGACAAACTGGTGGAAGTCAACGGCCGTCTCTTCTCATCATTTCTGAAGGCGCTGGACATCGCGCAAGTGGTACCGAAGCGAATCCTCCTGCAGACTGGTGGTAAGAACTACGGATTGCAATTCGGACGAACCCCACAGCCTCTAGTCGAGTCTGATCCACAGCCCCGACATCTCGAACCAAACTTCTACTACGTACAAGAAGACGATTTGCAGGACTATTGTCAACGCCACCCGCAGACATCTTGGAATGTTATCCGTCCATGCGGTGTGGTTGGCTCCGCCCTAAAGGCGCAGATGAACGGGACCTATCTACTCTGCGTCTACGCTGCAGTCCAGGCCCACAAGAAGGAACCAATGTACTTTCCCGGCGACTGGACCTCGTGGCAAGGACCAGCAGCGCTTTCCACGGCTCGGTTGACCGGCTACCTAAGCGAATGGGCCGCGTTAAACGATGCCTGCAAGGACCAAGCGTACAATGCCATCGACTCCAATTCCATGACGCATGAGCGTCTTTGGGTGGAGCTAGCGCGTTGGTATGGTAACGACAAGGGAGCTATGAGTCCGCAGGAGGATGCATCTCGATTCTACAGGACTGAGCTTAAGGGGGGGAAAGATTGCCCGCTTGGGCATGGCCCACCTCTGATTACCGCGTCTAGCTACTCCATGCTAGACTGGGCACAGAAGCAGTGCAACAAAGATGCTTGGAAGGAAATTATGGAGGCATCGGGGGGAAATATCACCGCTAATCCTTTTGCAGAAGATGCGATGAAGGAGAATTTTGGGTTTCTCGATATTTGTTGCTCAGCTGTTGTTGTGGTTAGCATGAACAAGGCAAGAAGGCAGGGGTGGACGGGCTTTGTTGATACGATCGAGTCGTCTTTCCAGGCTGCGCAGGAGATGGTGGACATGGGGTTGCTGCCCCCTCCTGTTGTGGATGCGGCTCGTCCGTTGGTTTGAATACTGTTGGCATGATGCGCGCGTAGGAACTTTTCTCCGTAGCTTTTGAATCACTCTTTTTTCGAGTTTCACTTTGTCTCGTGTACTAGTACTTGCTGAACTCATGATAATCGACGAATGATACAGTAAGGATATTAGGACTAGGATTTTACATGCTTGCACGAGACTACATGATAACTACAAAGATGAACTACTTCAGCTGCTTCTTCATCTTTCGCTGTACTTCACACGGTTCGTTGCTTTTGCTCCCACCACGACAGGCGGGGCAAGTACGACCATGCTGGATTAAAAAGAAGTGCAGTTTGAACTTCAGCTCCACCGGAATCAAGGCGTCCAGATGCGACTGCGTCTTCTCACGGGTCGCTTCCTTTGGTCTCCAACCCCAAAGTCCCGCGATACGGTAGACGTGAGTGTCAACGGTGAACCGATTCCTTTTCAAGCACCAGCCCATGACCACAAAAGCCGATTTGGGTCCAATGTACTTGTAGCTCATCAGCTCCTTCATCGCATCTTCATCGCTTGCCTCTAGCAAATGATCTAGACTCCAGCGACCATATCGTTGTTTGACTTGTTCAAGGATAGACATGATGATCTTTGTCTTTCTTACATGCAGCCCACCACAACGAATGGTTTCCTGTAGCTTCTCCGATCCGCCCGTGTAGATATCCTCGTACGCAAAGACAGAGCCGTAGGTCGCTTTCATGCTGTCCATTGCGCGTTTGGCATTGCTCCAGCTGGTGGCTTGACTAAGGACTGCGACTATCATCGCGTCCAGCACAAAAGGAATTGTTTCGGGGGTGTTGGTGTCATCGAACTCGGCCTCTACGGCGTCATTGTGCAGGTCCCACAGAATGTCGTATGCAACCTTGCACTCGCGGTTGGTGGGGCGGCCAAAGTCGGGATAAGGTGTTGAGGTAGCGTGATCCGACCATGCCTTCCATTTCTTGCCGGCATTGGCATCGTCCTTGGCTTGCGTCGCATCTACACCGTCGGCTTCCGAGTCGTCTTCTTGCTTGCTTCGTTCCGGGCTCTTAGCATCAACATGCTTCGTGATTGGGCGAGTTGCCGACTGGCGTTTGGGTCGCTTGGTGACTGTTTCTTCGCTGGATGTTGACATGCTACGAGCTCTTTTGACAGAAACATTTGCTGCTCGTTGCGCTGTTTGTGCAGCAGTCCTTGCTGATCGTCGCATTGTTGAGATGAGTAGCATGCAGGTGGTGTGGAGAATCAAGCGTGCGAATGAAGTGCAGAGATGCGAGGATATCAATTAAATGAGGAAAAGAGTCGACGTCGTGAAAGTCTAGATGCCTGGGTCGTGAAACGGCGCGATCCTAGCGCGATCTCACTAAATCGGGGTGACGTACGTACCCGGCGCCCGAGAGGGGCGAAGATTTGGTGCGCGGAGATGACCCCATGTCGGCGTTGAACCCACACCGGCCATGAACCCGCTCGTGCGACGCACGTTTAGTAATCCCAAGATCGGGATAAATATCTTCCGTGAAAGCATCATCAAATACCCATTCAGAAAATTATCTAATCACAACTTGCCGCGAAGAGCCCACAGTTCACCAACACTAACCCACAGTCTTTCACCAGCATTCAAAGCAGTATGAGTGCCTCATTTAACAAGCTTCCTCCAAATGTTCTCATCCACCCTGAGCCGTTCCCAGGACATGTTCCGGAAAAAGACATCGAAGAATTCAAGTCTCTCCTTGAGCTCTCAAAGATTGCACCGGAGACGTGGTACAGCGAACAGAACAGCGGGTAATTTGGTATAACCCGAGATTGGCTGATTGAAGCCAAAGAGACATGAATCCATAAATTCGACTGGCGCCAGTAGGAAGCGCGTATCAACTCTTTCCCAAACTTCATCGCGATAGTGAACAATTTGCAACAAGACCAATTGAGCATCCAATTTGTTAGGCTTTTCTCGGAAAAGAAAGATGCCACTCCCATCCTCTTTATGCACGGCTGGCCGGGCGTTTCTAGAGTTTCTGTCTATGCTCGATCTGGTACGAAAGAGATACACACCTGATTCTCTGCCATATCACATCTTCGTTCCATCTCCTGGACACGGCTTTTCGTCGGATATCGGACGTGATGCTGAATTCAGGATGGAGGCAGCTGCCCGGGTCCATCGATTTTGCAACTTACAGTCTGACCATATTGAGTCAACTTCCTGGGCCTAAGGGCCTACAAAGGTGATGACGATTTGTTGACCCCGGATGAGCGTTAGCATCTCAAGCGAGCGCAGACGTGGGGGGATACACGAATCGCCTATGCTCTCGAGCATGGGACTCGTTCATCTACAGTTCGGCTAACACTTTCGACCATCCCACTAGCTTTGCTAGCTTTGTAAGTTGTCCCCCAGAATGCCCATACAGTATCCCTGAGTTCTAAAGAGAAGGAATACCAACCTTCAATGCGATGGAAACCAGCAAAGAGAAGCCTTTAGGGTACTCGCGTTTTCCTGGTGAGCTGATGATGCTCCCAAAATCTTGGTTAGCTGATATCTTTCCAAATCTGGTGCAACACACTACTCACGACGAGGTAAGCGTAGGAATGAACTCTTCCATGATGTCCGATGTATCACTGACTACTCGGATAGGGCAGTCATTTTGCTGTGTGGGAGCGGCCTGGAGCGATTCTGGAGGATGTTTGCGAAGAAACCTGTTATGGGGTCGTGAGAACAGACTGCGATGTGAGCGAAACACGTCCACCATAGCGGCACATTAGTGGAAACGGAGAATGTGAATTTGTACAAGGAGATGCCCAGAATGATTGTCGTCTTGCTCTGGAAGCCACCGTTGTCTGCGGGGCGAATGCCAAGGCGCTAATCGTCATCGGTGCCCTAGTCAGCTTCCTCCGTCGCGAGCATTACGTCTATCGACGCGACATTTGTCAACCTTGGAAGTTGTCTTACCTGTCACAGTACTAGCACAACTCCTTTACAAACTGATTCAACATACACGTATACATTCCAATTATCAATTCACGCTAGAGGAGCATCCATGCTCTGAAGATAGTCCGGAGATCTCCGGGATACGACCCATTATTCCATCATCGTGTCGAATACCCAGCGAGCTTGTGAACTCAAGTGAACAATTGACCCATGGTGGACCTCGCTATTCAGATCAACCTCCTATCCTAAATTCAGTCGCCACAGCCACTTCTCGAAGTCACTCTCGTCCAAGCCGGTAGGAGCAGCGCCGTTGGGAGCCTTGCCCCTGTTCGCTATGCCGAGTTGTTCCTGAGAGGTCGGGTCTTGCATAATCACCTTCATCTCCCGAGTTTCTTCATGGTCCTCGCCCAAGCAGATCAGATTGGCCTTGTACGCCCTCTCCGCGAAGATGCTTGCTCGGGCACGATCGCCGAACGAGACAGGAATTATCACCGCATTCTCGTACACACCCGCTTCCTCGGGGAGGGTTCTACCTTTGTACTCCTGGAACAATATTAGCATCGTTCTCAAAATCTGGCGTGGATACGTACCTCGCCGAGAAGCTGAGCGATCTTGCGAAGACCGAGCAAAGCTTCTTCAGGGTTGTGGGGCGCATAACCTTCCGCCAAGATTCGGTCTTGCAGTTGGAAGATTTGAAGGCGGTGCGCATCGCTTAACTTTCGGTCAGCGAGCGGAAGGGAGCAGAGATCGCATGCGCAATCGAAACCGAAGCGCCCCTTGAGGGAAGACTGATGATTGTAAAAGGTGTCGTAAGTTGTATAGCTAACAGTGATCTCCTCTCCAGCTTTGACAGGACAGACCACCTAGACTACTTCGGACTGAGTGACATCGCTCCAATAGAAGTGGCAGTTCGGTAGGCGGCTGTGATTCATCAGGCTGACCGTGGAATAAACTCCACCAAATCTGGGATAGGAGTTGGAATCACATGGGAAAGAGTCGGTCGTGAAGATACCGTCGAGCCTGTGCCTGTCGGGGTATGCGTTGTGTAGAGAGAGGCACTGGCGCTGCTGATCCCCAGTGAGGGATCTCAAGCCGTTCACGATCTGGTTTCGCATCTGTCCGACACCTAGACTAGCGTTGACTTTGAACAGCGGCTTTTCAGAGAGAACACGGGTTCCAGCGGCGATGTCACACCGCGCGATAACCCCTCTTCCTTTGCCAGGAACGTCTTGGACCTCGATCAGCGCGGAGGTCATCTTGCTGAGAGAAAGCTTATTCAAACAGCAACACTCTATCGGTATTGATCTCGGGTAATATGTGTACGCCTTTCCAGTCTGCAAGTTTCAGTATGTCAGAAGCAATAATCGGAATGCAAACGAACTGACTCACGTTTGGCCAAAGGCGCAATCTACGGCTTTGTTGAGTTTTTGTTCGATTCAGCTCTCTCCACAGATGTATATCGCAAAGCGAGTAGAGTGGGAGTCAAGCTTTCGATATGGGATTACAACATGGCCGTTTACTTCCGAAGCCCGCTCTAGGAAAGAGCAATCGACAGTCACCTCGATAGTAGCGGCTGCCGATCTCGGATCGCGGTGACTGCATAAACGTCCATCACGTGGCATGAGCACGTTTTGATTAATCACTCAAAGAAGCAAACGCCTGAGGTCCATTGTCAGTCCCTTCCGTACCAGGCCTGTTTCAGATTTCTACTATCAACCACCACCGCATGTACCCACCTTACAGGCTGTGAACTAAGTCTGTGCACCTAAGTTTGAGACAAAATCGATGAGCGCGAGCTTTTACTGCGCATCAAGCCTACTGCAATCGCCACAACCAATTCTCGAGAGCCTCTTCTTCTATGCCTTTAGGAACCGCAGTCTTGTTCGTTCTCCATCTCTTTGGCACCTCGAAGTTACGATGCTTCGTCGGGTTGTCTCTAAACCCCTTCATATCTGCGGTTCCAGGGCTATCCTCCCCTTCGCAGATGACCCGTGTCTCATATGCCCTACCCGTGAAAACACTTGCACTAGCCTGGTTCCCGTGAGTGATGGCGACTTAAAACGCATCGTAGTAGAGTCGCGCCTCCAGGATATTGGTGCTACCGTTGTACTCTCATTGGAGAACACGGAGCATTTCGCGGCAGAACGCCAAAGCTTCAACCCAAGTGCTCACAGTTAGCGCATTGTTTCGGCATCCACCCACTTTACTATCATATCTTTCTGGCCATTATCAGGCGGGAATACGTACTACGTTCCATTAGCATGCTTCATGCAAGAGGATGGCGTTATGATATCATCTTACCTGGTTTGTTCATCACGCGGTTGCCGTTTCCGATCGCTTCATCGATCTGCTCAATGCGACGTCGACGAGAGTCACTGAGCTGCATTTCAGAGGGTGAGAGCGAACAGATACTGCAGCTGCAATCAAACCCGAATGAGCTGCGTAGCTCAGCCCGTCGATCAGCTGATGTCTCATCCTTTCCGTAAGAGATGGTTATCTCCTCTCCTACTTTGATGTCTCTAGTAGCATGTATGGTTTCCCTGCCCCTTGAACTATTCCAGCTATGGTGCGAGTTTGGATCGCAGGCGTGATTGATCAGACATATTTTCGGGTACACGGCGCCAACGATTGAGTCTGGCCCGCAGGGTAGTGCGTTTGTCCTGAAGACACCAGTGAAGATATTTTTTCCTTTGTGGTTGTTGTGGAGAGAAAGATACCGCCTCTGCTGGTCTTTGGAGAGTGTCTTGACCTTCGAGACAACGGTGCTGTCGAGTGATGATGCAGCGGAAGCAAGAGCGAAAAGTGGCTCCTCATCAAGGATTCGCGTGCCTTTCGCGATGTCAGAGCGAGCCACCAGTCCTTTTCCTTTCCCCGAGATTGGCCGAATCTCGTAGCAAGGCATGTCTCAGGCGTTCTCCTGGTCGTGACCGTGCTCCGATGGAATAGCGTCCGCCGTCGGATCAAGTAGATCTGGCTAATGCTAGGTTAGAATCGAGTGTAAAATACCTCGGTATTTGGCACGGTGGTGTAAACCGCGAGATGCACATCTGAGCGTACCTTTTCATAGCTCTCCTTCGACTCTGTCACCTCACTCCATCCGTAGTGCCCATACTTTTCGGCCATCTCGTTCCAAGCCCAGATACGAGCGCCGAAGTATGACCGCGCAATCCTTGCGACAGTTTGGATATACTGGTCAGCTTGTTCGCCACCTCTACCAGAGATCTTGGAACTAAATTTCAAGAACTTATGGCCTTCCAGTGGCAATCTCGGGTGCTCGGCAGCATGGAAGTCCACATAATAAGTTTTGAACTCAACATCGAGGTCGAACTCAGACTTGCTACCAGTCAGTCTATTCAGTTCGGACTAACTAAACTGACTGAATCTTGGCAGTCAGTTCAGTCAGTCTTCGTTCCGTCCGGATATCCATTCAATCAGTCAAGAGACCTCTAGACTAAGTAAACTGACCAAATTAGACCAAATTAGACTAAACTTAAAGCCGTGTTTTATAGTCACGATAGCAACTTCTAGTATTGCTTAAAACACGGTTTGTCGATGCAGCTAAGCAAGACGCTAGGCTTAGATAAGAAAGCACTAGTCCTATGTAGAGTAGATTTAATCCCCAAGCCAATCAGACTCTGCCGATTGCGCTACGGCCACATGACCGCCTTGACGCGTCGCGCCCACTCCAGCAACCTGATGCTACAACACTCTCGCCGCCAGATATGTTGGTGTACTTTATATCTACACCTTCGAAGTTAAGCCCCCGCTGCCTTGTCGAACGCAATAAGTGCAGTTCTCCTCTACCGTCGCTATCGAACGCGCCCACTGTTAGGATTACTGCGAGCGAGGCTCAGCCCAACGAGCCCGTGGCCATACATGCGGACTTACCTAATGACGACAACTATTACGTCGGACTTGATTCTAAGCGCGTGCCGTACCTCGAGCGACGCCAAGTAGAGGGCAGTCGCGGCGCAGTAAGAAGCTGGATCTACCGCCACGGCTGGGGTGTATGGCACCGCAAGCACAAGAAGAACTACTGGCTTTGCCAGATCTGCCACAAGCAACGGCGGCAACAGGAGGCCTACTACGAGGCTGATAGCACTACGAACGCCGGTCGACATCTCTCAAGCAACAGGCCTGGGCACTCACTTGGACCTAACGGACCTATACCAATTGTTAGCCGGGAGGGCAACATTATGGGCGCGCTCGCAAAATCACAAGTTCATGTAATGAGGTCTAGAGGTGTAGATGTCTCCTAGGAGATTGCTAATAAGATAACAGCAAGCTTTTTATCCTCTCGATTTCAAGAAGCCCTAAAGGACTAGGTAATTGCTAACAACTAGAGCTAATTTACTTCAGGTCAGTCCAGGTTAGGTCAGTCTAGGTCAGTTCAGTCAGTCCGCAGCAGCAGCAACGTCAGTTCAGTTCAGTCAGTTTTAATTTACCTAAAAAGTCTTGGCAGTCAGTTCAGTCCAGTTCAGTAACCTTCAAACATCAGTTCAGTCAGTCCGGAGGCCTCCGGACCGACTGAACTGACTGATAGCAAGTCTGGAACTACATGGGCAAGCTTACTAAAGTCGGCATTCAGCCTCATCTAGAAAGCGTTGGCAACTATGCGACTTCCTCTTTGGCGCACGAGTTGATGTGGCGACATGCATCCGCGCTGACGCAACGTGGTTAGTCCCTCAAACAATGACGTCATTACAGTTCTTTCGACTGCCTGGATGGATATTCTGCAACGACATCTCGCTCGTGAATCGATTGAAGATGATTCCAACAAATCTGATATTCACTTGTGGGGGGGCAAATCCTTGCTTTTCTATCAAATCTTTGGCAGCTTTATTGACATTGATATCTGCCGCAAGACCTAATCTCAAACCGCAGTGCTGACAAGTACGACGATGCCGTGGCTTTTGCTTGCGCATGAGCAGTTGCCGAAAACCAAGGCAATCAATATATAGATGCCTTCTCTATTAGCATGCAACTTGAAGGAAATATAGTCTGAGCTTTCACCGTAACCAACAAGTCTTATCATTGATCCTTGCTCAAGAACAACCCTTTCAGCTCTCGTGAATTGGAGGTGCGGCACGTGGTCGAAGCTCCTCTCACTTCACCGTTCGCTTAGCTCCCACGTGGTTGCTTGGTGGTGCCTGTAAAGCTCTCACCCCGATTTTCAATCTGCTGAGTTGCACTTTCCCGCTTGACAACTACAGCCTCGACCACACCGACAACTCGCAAAGTCGACAATATTCCGATGTTCAACAACATGACTATTGTCGTGGCAGCGATTCTTGCGCTGGCCACGTCCGTAGCTGCCCAAGGCGTCTACCCCGGGTTCACACCTGGCCGCTGCTCATTCGATGCAGTCGCCTACCAGGGCTGCGAAAACACAGAAGTCAACAATTTGGTCGAATTTGAATCATTCTACGACGGCGCTGGAAAGCAGTTCATAGAGCGGATCAGCTATATTGAATTGTCAGATGGCCAGAGGGTGATGAGCGAGGTCGTTGGAAAGGAGCTCAACATTGGGTTTGAGAGTGGCACCGTTCATTGTAAGTGACTTCAAAGCCGATCGCGTGCCGAGAGACTAACATTGTGCAGTCGACTACGACGGTACACATTGGCCCAACAAGGACAACAAGAGCAAGTTCACTTGTACCATCAAGCCATCGGAAGGTATTCCTCTGAACTGCGAAGCTAACGATCATCTCTATCGGGTTCGTTTCTGCCCTGTCCGTACCCAACATATGACTGACCATTGTAGCCCGAGCCCATTAGATGTGAGTTCGACTGCGCGATGCCCGAACTGAAGCAGACCATGAAGCGCACCCGCCATGAGCCTCTTCCAGAAATCCTCTCTGCTCCCCCCAGCTCCCTCGCTAGCGGTTCCACTACTACCGCGAACTACGCTCCGGGCTACTGCTCCTTCAAGATGCAGCTCCTCCAGCAATGTCTTCACACGTCATCCGAAGGCTGGCACAGCCAAATGCTTGGTATGCTTTTCAGTATTCAAGACAACAACCGCGTTACCGTCGCCACTTATCCTGAAGGCACTGGCCGCATCGACGACCGTGCTGTACGACTGACTGGCATTGGTGGACTCAAGGTCGCATACAACTCACAGGACAAGCAGGCGTACTTTGCATTCGAACCTAAGGGCGGCTGGTGGAGCACTGCGACAAAGGACGCTCCTGGTATCAAGGGCCTTTGCCATTGGGATCCGTGGACTAGGAACGAGGTGGAGTGCAGCGAGACAACTACCAACGACCACCCGAGGGTAAGTTTGTACAGTCTTTTTCGATCGTACAAGGCTGATTAGTGTATAGCTCTCGGACATGACGTGTATCTTCCAATGCTAGTCGGTCCGTATAGCGGCTGGACGGCTGAATGCTTTGATGAGATGGCCAGGTAAATGATGATATTTGTTTGTGGTTCTAGAGTTTGAAGTTCCTGGAGATCGGACTCGAGAATCTCTGCTGCAATGCTTTCGGGTAATCATCTCCAAGCGAGACGCGAATTGCATCTCCAACACACCAGGCTATACCTGCAATGAAAACAATCGCTTCCAGACCCGCCATGTCGTGCTTGCGAAGCTTTCACCTTCCATCAGTGCTTCGAGCTAATTAAGAAGTACCTGGAAACAGCTATCAAGAGACGTCGCCATTATGACGATTGTGGTCCCTGCTAATCGCCTATTGGCCGGATTAGGCGTGCTGTGCCACATGCCGTGCACGAGCGGGTCACATGCCAGGAGCAGCAGGTACATTCTTCCTGACGTAAGCAATGGGCTGCCAATTCACAGTTTGCAGCGCACAGCCACGTCTGCCCTCTTGCGCGCGTTAAATTGTGTAATAATCAAACACGTTGCGGACCGTTTCGTGGAGTCGCGGCCAAGATTGGCGGAGACGGGTACGCTATTCTGCAATCGCCAAAGCCCCGCGCTCGTGACTGGCGTGGCCGAGGGCCTCACGAGCTGCAGTACCGTAAGCCAGAGTGGTTGATAACGAATAGCAGAATTACGCGCAGTCATACACGCGAAACACCTTCCTGTAGCCGTTACCGTTATAACATCCACCCCGCATCGCGCATGCAGGTACCAGCTTTTCGGATTGAGCATCCTCGGCGGTACTCCAGCCCTTATCTGAGCCAAAGTCCGCCAGCTCTCTCAGCCGTCGCAAGCCGACCGTAATCCACCACCACCATGTCGACTGCGGGCTCCAACGCTTCTCCACCGCCGCGGACACAGAATGCCCAGCACACGCGCACATACCAGGCGTGCATCCCATGCAGGCGCCGCAAGGTGCGATGCGGTATGTGTTAATCTGAAGCTGAGCTTATCGCGGAATTGCTGATACGGTCGCTTCGCCGGATAGATCTGGGGCCTGTAGACAACCCTCACGACCCGCCCTGTGTGCGCTGCAGGCGGGAGAGCAAGGAGTGCTTCTTCTCGGCTACGCGCCGCAAGAGGAAGGCCGATGGCGAGGACGAGTATGACGAGGCCGACGACTACGAGGTACGCAACGGCAGGAAGCGCCAGCGATCCGACGGCCTCCAAGAGCCTCTCACCATCACGACCGCGAACAATGCCGCCTATATATCCCAGCCCCTCACCCCAGGCGGCTCTGTCGGACGATACGAACCTTTGCGACGACCAAACACGTCTTCCGGCCCGCCGCTTCAGCAAAACGACGAGGAGGACCAGAAAGTGAACAACGAGACGCTTGCGACACTCCAGGCGGGCGAGGTATACAGTGGCCACGATGCGCTCAACCTGCTATTCGAGGCAGCCGGCATGAACAGCCACCACCGCACCGAAAGCAGCTCGAGCATGCAGCGACCTACTCTCGGAAGCACACCAGGCTCCCAGACCAACTTTGCGAGCCCCAGGGCCAACGTGTCGCATGTCCGGAGCAACTCGCGTGCCACCGCTGAGCCGACGGTAGACCCCGCGATCCAGCAGCCCATGATGCCAGACCCGCCCAACGAAGCTGCCTTTGCGGATGCCGTACAGGCCTGGTCCAAGTTCCGTTTTGTCCGCGCCGGCTGGCTCACTGCGAAGGAAGCGATAGCCTACATCGACTACTTCTACACCTTCCTCTCGCCCCTCACCCCGATTGTTGTCCCAGACTACCGCGATCATGCTTTCCACGCGAAGCTGCTCAAGGAAGAGCCGATGCTGGTCATCACCCTCCTCACCATATCATCGCGATATTCACAGCCCAGCGGATCAAGTGGTGTTGGGGCAACATCCAGATCGTACCTCATCCACGAGAAGCTGTGGAAGTACCTGCAGGGTATGATAGATCGCATGATCTTTGGCCAGGAGCAGTTTGGCGGTGGTTTCTGCGGCGCGGGTCAGCAGCCTGGATCTGACGTGAACCCTCTGTCGCGCAAGGGTCTCCGCACTCTCGGCACAGTCGAAAGTCTGATGCTGCTTACAGAATGGCACCCTCGTGCCCTCCACTTTCCGCCTGGCGATGATGATGACGAGCTGGTCCTGCCTGATGATCCGTACGAGTCGGGCCCAAAAGCCGACATGTACAAGGGCGTGGGTGATAAGCGCATCGACAGCTGGCTGGAGCCATGTTGGCGCAGTGATCGCATGTGCTGGATGTTGCTCGGCAATGCCATGACGCTCGCTTTTGAAATCGGCGTGTTCGATGACACGAACGAAACCGAATTTGAGGAAGCCAACCAGCACTTGTCGCATGCCACAGTCAAAGCGTACTATCGCAGGAAGAACCATCTGCGGGATCTGCTCATTATCTATGTCACCCAAACCAGTGGTCGGTTAGGTCTGACATCAATGCTACCCAAGATCGAGCGGGATGAGAGTCTCACTGGAGGCCCTTCACCCCTGGAGCTTTATAAAGAGCGCATCAGTCGCATAAAAGCGCCGCCAGCTCAGTTCGGCATGCGGTCAGATGGACAGCGTCTTCCTCTCGAGTCCATCGCCACCCAAGAGCGCCATGCTGTCCAAGATCTCGTCCTCGACTTCTGGCAGCGCATTGCAAAGGTCATGGAGATGGGTAACTTGAAGTTGTTTTCAAATCGACGCAAGACGCGGGAGCTCCTCAGGACGGGGACTTATGAAGAGATGCTCAAGTTCTTCCAAGGCCCACTGCTAGAATGGAGGAAGTGCTTTGATCGAGCGCCTCAAGGTATGTGTCATGCTGTGTTACTCGCCGCAATATCTAATCTTTTACAGTACCCGCCCAGCTTCGCCATGTTCTCATCATCGAATTCGAGTATACCCGTGTCTACCTGAATTCACTAGCTCTACAGGCAGTCGTCGAGCGCTGTACGCATAATACCCCAATGCAAACCCATGCCCAGCCCAACGGCGTGAACGGACGAGCCACGAACGGAAACGACGATGGCGGTGCGATACCGTTCAGCACATTAGTGAAGTGGTATGCGAACGACCGGCACTACATCAACGAAGTTATCGATGCGTCCCGCAATGTACTAAAGGTTGTCGTCGAGGGCCTACACCCTGGCGGCTACCTCCGACACGCGCCTGTAAGAACATTCTTCCGAATTGTCAGTGTAGCTATCATTCTGCTCAAAACATTCGCCCTGGGTGCAACAGAGGAAGATGTAGCCGTCAGCCTCAGCCTGCTCAGCCATTCCGTTGACGCACTGCGAACAAGCATAGTGGACGATGTGCACGTCGGCAATCGATTCGCCGACCTCGTCGAGACTCTCACTCACCGCATCCGCTCTCGCTTCGTGCGCCTTACTGCCAATGGCGGCTCAAATGGTATATCGCGCGCAGGAAGCAAGAGCCCTGTCCAAGCACCGCTGATGCCCCCTCCCGCCCCCCTCGGCAACACCAACCATCTTGCACCACCCTACATGGGCGCCCAGCAGACTGGATTCTCAGGCCCCGGTACTAGCATTCCCGGTTCTCCCAGCATGGGCCACAGCACAAGCGGACGCGCAACACCCCTCTGGGGCATATCCTCCCAACCCTACGACCCCAACTCGAACAGTATTTCCATCATGCCCCCGCCAGGCGACTACGCCAACTACTCCGCGAACAACAACGGCAACGGAAATAACAACAACAACAACAACAACAACAATAACAACAACGGCTCGACTCCAAATGGTAACAACAATGGACATTGGAGTCAATGGGCCAACAGTGGAAACGGCTGGGGCGCAGGCCAAGATCAAGATTGGCTTGCGCTGCCGCTTGATCCCCTGCTGGATCAGTGGGGTGCGGAAATCAACCAGACGGCTATGGGTCCGGATATTGGCGGTATGGATATGCTTGATATCTTGCTGAATATGGGTGGGCCGCCTGGCAGTGCTTAGCCTTTTGGAAAGTTATTGGGGATACTGGAGACATGTTTCAGGATTAATATTTCTTTGTTCATATCTTGAAGTGATCATGAGTATATAGGAGTTGAGCCTCGTGATGAGAGGAATGGAGTGGAATGAAACGAAACAAAAAGATGAAAAACACAGAGTTGCTTTGTTTCTTTTTTTGATGCTTGTTACATAAGTCTTTCCCAATACGCGCGTCTTTGGAACAGCTGTGATGCACATCTTTACCGCCACCAGTCCTTCCTCAATGCTTCCCCCAAGCCCTCTCCAAAACATCCCTCACCGAGCTAACTTCAATGTCCGAAAACACCTGATTCAGCGTCTTCTCCGCCCGTAAGTCGAAAAGGCCGTCATGGAAAAACCTGCCAAAAGTCGCCATAGCCTGCTGTGCGCTATCCTTGGGGAAAAAAGGATAGATGAGCTCGTGAGACGGAAGCTCCGTCACGGTCCCCGTGCTAAGTTTCTCAACAGAGTCATACGTAACCTTGAATTTCGTCCCTACAATTGTCTTGCGTTAGTCCCCATCGCAGCTCTTTCCAAGGGGGGGGGGGGGGCAAGCATACCTTTGACCTCCTCCGCAATGCGCACAAACTCATTCCAAGTAACTTTATCCCCGATGATGTAACTCTCCTCATCCCACACGGCCAGATCCAAGCTCGCAGCCACAAACTTTGCAATGTCCACGCTGTGAATGAATGCGATGGGGGTTGTGCCTGTACCGGGTAGCGCGGCGACCTCGTGCTGCATGTCGACGGCCATGACGAGCGGTGTCACGTGTGTGGGTACGTGCGGGTAGCCCCAGTAGTCCAGGAAGTAGCCTAGGTAAAAGCGTGTGTGTTCTAGAGATGTTTTTTGCAGGAATTCTAGACCTTGGAGCTTGGTGCGGCCGATGGTGAAGTTCACGGCGTCGACTTGTCTGCGTGGTTGCCCGTGATGTAAGTAAGTGTTTTTACCAACGGCTTCTTTTTGGGGGAGGTTGTTGCAAGTAGTAGCGAGGGAGGGGGCTCCTCTATAAGAACTTACTCGTGAGTAATGGGGACGCCCCAGATACTTGGAACGAATCGCTTCGTCACCTTTGATGCTTCGGCAGCCTCGACCAGGTTGTTCTGCGGCGTTGCCGAGGTGGTCAGGAAGATTGTGGAGATGACTGTGTGGATGTTGTGCTCTTCCAAGGTCTTTTTCATACTCGGGATGTCGTCGTAGTCGATGGCAATTATCTCGCAGCCAATATCTGCGGCGAGCTTGGGATTCGTCTTGTGAGCGTTAGTACACTGAGCGCATAAAAGTCGACAACACAAGCGGCTGCGGCTTACCGATCGGCTCAAGATCTTCACTTCATGCTTGCCCTGCCGAATGATCGTCTCTGCAATTGTGCGTCCAAGGCCAGTTGAACCACCAGCGATTGCGATGACGGCCATGTTGAATGATGTTGGTATGTTTTGGAATAGTTCTTGATGTGTGGGTTGTAGTTACTGGCGACTTCTTGGTTCCAGGAAAGACATTGTGGAATGATGCTTTATACGCGTATGCAATGTCACACTGACCACCTAATCATCCATTCACATAACCGACGAATCCCGAAACCAAAGTCTGGTCTTCGTTCGCATTGAGCTTCGCAGCCTTAGCGTTGCTAGTGCATTGTGGTGAATGTCGACATGGCGGACGACGGATTCCGGGCGACGACTACAGTGTTTAGTGAACAGCATGGACACTTATCTGGAAAAGAGGTGTTGTGGGTTGGTAAGCTTTATACGCAGCCGAATTATAGTTTCGTTGTGGTTGTCCCGCCGGCCCTGAAGTTGTCCCGTAGCCGGCGCTAGAGTCTACTACCTGGAACTCTTGAAGCACATTGGACTACGTGCTACATCACACAATTCTTGCCGCAGTACCTCTGTAGTGCTTTCCAACGAATTCTATAATGTCAATCGCGAATCACACTTTATATGCTAGTACATTGGGCCTCGCGCCTGTTGCCTCAGTAATGTATAAATATTTATTTATAATTGACCCGCCTTGCTGCGTGCCTAAAGACACGACTTCCTTCTGTGAATCCTATGCATCGGCACTGCGACGCCTTTTGAACAAATAAAGCGGGAAACTCACAACTACTACATTACCAAAACAACAGCTAAACCAGAACAACCAACCTCGAACGAAGGGAGAGCAAGAGATTATGAGAAGCAAAAGTGATGCCTTCGGCATGGACATCAATTTGGTATGAATAAAAGTGTAATGGTTTGGACCTTGCCAAGATCCACTCCGGTACAAGTTGGGTACGGCTATCGCTACCACACTTTATCATCCCACACACGTATATAGCTGCCCTCTTTCGTAGCTATACAATGACAGCGCAGTCTTCCCCCTCCTTCTCATACCGTTCCAAAAAGCAACGTTTAGAAATGAAACAGAGGATAGATTGTTTTGTGGATGGGGAGACTTCATGTCTCATAGATCTACTAGTGAGAAAGCAGCGCACGTATAAACCGGCGGTATTTATCCAAGACAGCCACTCGAACCTAGCATATGTTATGATATTTTTTGGTACATGCTACGTTCGTCTTATAGTCCTCGATACCTGTAATTCCTTTTTTTCGCCCAAATCTTCTTACGTGAGTTACGCAGCGTGCTCTGTGTGCTATTTCATCCGTGATTTTACATACGCAGACACACATACGCATAAAACGCTCGAAGGCTGTCTCACAGACACATGAAAAGTCATTCGATGCATTTTTTATGCCCTTACCTCCTCCTCCGCTCATAGAGCTTTCGTATAGACATTTACTTCCACAAAACCGAAATATTCAGGGAGAGTAGAATTTCATTTGGATAGGGTGAGTGAAAGGCGTTTTTGAGAGACGCGGGCACGGACGCTGGACACGTGTCGTCTTCATGCCTGTTTTTCGAAATGGAGAAGGAAGAGGCGGCATGAACGATGAATCTCACGTTTCATGCATGTGGTGAGAAAGGCAGGAGATCGCGCATATGAAGATCATCTGTTGAAATCTTGGAGAAGAGCAGATATAGATATGTGGCGAACTGAGGTTAAGCTTTTTTGAGGAGTATAGGAGGGAGTGAAGGTGAGCAAGGAAGAAGGAAACCACGTCATACAGTTCGACCTTGACGAATTTAGGAAGAGCAGAGCCATACAGCAATCTTCATGTTGTTTTCGATCCAAGGGTGTGGCGGAAGGAGGAAGCAAAGAAAGAGGGAGACATATTCGTAGGCCATCAACATTTCCACAGTAATAGGCTTGCAGAAGCCGAGATCGCACACATTCGCGAGCGGGTGGTTGTTTTGACATTCTCGCAGCATGGCTCTTTAATCAGCTCTTTTTGAACAGTAGTCTAGATTTTGGTGTATCTTTAATAAGGAGGAGGGACGACGCCATGGATCGTCTTCAAGTTACGTTTAGGAAAACAGGAAAGATCATGACAGAAGTCTTTTCTCTTTTTGGTCAAACACCAGAGAAGTAATGACGTTTGAGAGAAATCCAGATCCAGTGGTAGGAGTGGTTTATATCCTACGCCAGGTGTCGAGCGCTAGGATGAACGTAGAGATAGCGGAGCCATCTTAGGATCTGGACAAGTTTTGAAGAAGGTCGGGATATTGATGCAGAGCCATATGGTGGCTACAGTAAAAATTCCAAATGGGTTTCGTATGTTGGCCTAGGAACATAGAGGGCACATAATGATGTTTGAACGTCAGCGTCGACATAAAGAAGATGCAGTCTTCCTTTAGGTAGAGGCGGATGCGAGCCATGTTTGTTGCACTCCCGGATTTTGAATGGAAGCAGAATGAGTTAGACTCCAATGTAAGAAAGAAGAAGTAGGCATCTCAGTTTTTATACCACTTCCGAGCAGGTGCGGAGACGGGTCCGGCAGACCATGGGTCATGCGGCTTTGCCATTTTCGAATTGCATCTCATTGCGTTGAAAGAGTCTTTTGGGAAGACATTTACCCACTCTTGCACGTTTCTAGGGAGCGCAAGAAGCGACATCAGGTGATCTCTAAATTGTTTTGGAAGGCAGAGGAGGAAGAAAGCCATCTATTTTTCTTGTGCGAATTTTGAAAGGTTGCCATGGAATCAGATGTGGATAGAGAGAAGTATCGCGGAAATTGAAGGTTTATATATCCTTAGAGCAGAGAGCCGTCACGTGACAAGACGCGAGTAATAACCGCGCGTCATGTTTTCCAGCATTCTCTTTTTTCTCGAAAGCCGAGCCAGCACCATGAGTTCTCCAGCAGATATTCTTTTGACCAGCTCAGGAGCAGCGGCATATGTCGTGCAGTTTCAAGTTTTGGAAAGAGCCGAAAAAGTTGCAGCCACGTCTTTTCCGAGCAGTGCTCGCGAGAAGAGCCACATACTTAAAGATGATGAGTTTTTGGAACGCCTTGTAGATGAGCGCATCTCGTGACTCTATATTCAGCGCGTACATTAGAGATTGAGTGGATTGAGAGCAAAAACGGGAAAAATGAGAGGGCGAAGTTGATTTTTTGGAAAGAGACAAAAGCACATCGTTGATGAACACGAAGGTTTTTGTTGATTTTCGTCGGCAAGCAAGGAAGTAGAATTTCTGGGATGGGGAGAATAGGGTGCGAGGAATATTTTATAAGAAGGCTCCCAGACGGAGGTCCATATAAGCTGAAATACCGTCCTTCTTTTCGAACTCCGCGAGAAAGCATCAAATCTAAAAGATGGATTTTGAGAATTTGAAATAACCATGCATCTTTTTGCTAAGAAAGCAAGGGAGGAAGAGATTCGGACATTTATCTATTCATAGAGGGTTTTAGGACGAACAGAGAGAGGGGACATCGTATCTCTACGGCTGTATGTTTGCACAACATATAGGAATATTTGATGTTGAGAAAATGTAGAGTTATTGGAAGAGAAAGTAGAAATTTGTATCTCGAACAGAGCCACAGCCATGTATTATTGTGTGTGGTGGTTTCGGCTTATTTCTACACCCACAAAGTGAAGTCTTTTTTCGGTTTTGTGCCGAGGAGAAGGGAGTATAATCAAATGGTATTTTCGTAGAATCGCGAACGAGCGCCGACGCAGAGCATGGTTTTTGTTGGTGAGCGTTTTGGAAAGACCAAGACGCGACATAGAACTGTCACTTAGTAGATTTTGGCTGTTTACTGCAAAGGAGACGACAGTTTTGAGGAAGCGAAGGAACCAAAGAGAAAAGAGGCATGTCCGGACGCTCATCGAGTTTTAGACCGGAGGAATACGCCACATTCATGGCTTCGTTCCCTGTTTTAGAAATCCGCAATTAAAACTTGGTTCTTCAGTGATCAGAAGAGTGTAGAAGCGCGAAGAGAAGACTTTTATATATGCCCCAAGGTCAAAGTCGCTCAGCTGCTTACGCCTCGGGCAGGGCAGCAAAGTTTAAGATAGCGTGGAAGGAGGCATAGCTCCATCGAGAGATCCATCAACTGTTTGAGACGGGGCGACTGCAGGAACAAATTGCGCACTTGAAGATACACGATTCATATTTTTGCAAGGAAGGGCTGCTGGGATTACGCCGGCGTGGAAAGTTCACATCGCATATGAAAGAATGATGCCGTATCTTTTAATGGTCTGATCATGAGGCCACTACGACATAGAGACTGTACGTCGTTATATGAGAGAGTAGCAAAGAGAGAAGGGCATAGCCTTTTTGCCCTATCATTTCGAGCAAAGAATTTTCAGAAGTGATATAGGTAAAGAGGAAATGACTATGACCTCGGAGTAGAAACTTATACCACGCTCACACGCTAAGCACATATGGTTTTCGCAAAGAGTGTTTGTTTTCAATCCGACGTGGCTCAGTCGCCAGACTCACAGACATTGCGAGTGTTTTTCTTGATTTTGGTCCATTCAAAGCCTGGGACATGACAGGGATCATAGTCCAGCTGGGAGAGAATTTTGAGTAGCAACCGAGAAGACACAGTCCCAGACATCTACTTCAACTCTAGTGATTTAAAAAAACAGAGAAAAGCAAAGGATATCGGTCAAACTCGTTCATATTTTTGTTCAAAGAAGGAATCTTTTAGTAGTGAAGAAGAGACCGCGTAGGAAGGGAAGCTTTTATGTCTCTCTCTGACGCGCTAGCGCACCCAGAGACCCACGGTATACGCCCAGGACAACAACTTCAGAGATGCATAGAGCATGAGTCCGCATGTTTTCGTACACGACCTTTTTTCCAAGCCGCAGCTGAGCCAAACATTTTACCGCCGTCATCAGGTTTTGGATTGTGATTTTTGAAGTCTCCATCTCAGCGCCGGAACATCGGCCCTTGGAAATCTATTTTTCGAAGATCTCATTTCAATAATCCGAGTTCGCCAGACCGACGCATGGAATCCATATCATGTGCATGTCTAGCTTTTTTTTTGAAATAGCAGAAGGCACACAGGAAGGAGGAACCTACGCCATGCTCCATGCAAAAGGTGTTTTTAGAGGAAAGAGGAGCGGAAATAGCCGTCGAATCCTTTTAGTGTTGTTCTAGAAAAAGGAGACCGCAGGCCATAATCCACAAACCGATGCTTTTCTTTTCGACAATAAGAAGGATGTGGTTGTAGAGGCAAGGGAGAGCAAGTAGCGAAAAGAGGTCTTTAGACACCAAACATGCAGCGCTCTTGATGTGATTTCTGTCCAACAGCGGTAGGCCAACATGGGCAAGCTGCATTTCGATTTTGATTTATCGTCTTTCGGGAGGGTACGGAGGTTAGAGTTTCTAGGTTCGCGAAGAGCCTTTTCCATCCTCCTTAGTACTATAGTTAAGATTAGGTTGCCTCCTTAGCATCCATCACATCTCTATTTCCAACATCTCACACCATATTATGTCGAACGCTCTTTAAGCCTTTCTCCGTTTTCTCACGGGAGGGCGGCAACATGGAAGGAATACTGTGGGGTTTTGGTTTCGCCGGGATTTTAGGTGGGGAAGAGAAACCGCGCAGACCATTGACATCGATGAGGCTGCGTTTTAGACCTCCAGGCCGGCAGAGACTAGCAGTGCCATTTTCAGTTCCTTAAGGCTTTTAGGAAAATGTAAAAGCTGTGGGTAAATAAGGGAAGAGAAGAGTGGGTCAGCCGAGCAGACCATATGGTCGAGGTGGTAGGTTCTCCTCTGCGAAGCTGGATGCGGAATACGCCGACAGGGACATGGCCGCTTTTCAGCGCTGTTTTAGGTAGACCGTCCAGATTTTAGATGAGGAGGAGAAGAAAGGAAGGGCCGAGCCGGCCATGACTGCCAAAAATTCATGTTTTTAAATATCGAAACCGACAGAGGCCGACAGCCTTCACTTCTTCGCGGAGTAGTTTTGGGTAGACAATGCATCTTTGATTTGAAAAAGATAAGAAGGCCGACCGTGCAGACCATTGCATTTGGTACCGCCATTTTTAGGTCTCCACACCGGGACAGGCCGACCGAGCCATGGGTAAAAAGTAGCGCTGTGTCAGCCATAGTGTGGGCCTTAGGGTATATGACCCAGGTTCCATTCCATCTCTCACTCACTCACTCACAGGCTAGTACGTACAAGGCTTAGCGCCCACAGCGCTAGCCGGCAGAGATATAGATCTTAGTTACCGTAGCACAATATACAACACGATTCACCACATATTCTATCCCAGTGCCACTGACACGCTGTTTTAGATCGAGGGATGAATTTCGCAGATGAGAATGAGAAGGAGAAGAGAAGAAAGTGAGGTGGTGGGTTTCTATAACCCAGCCCCGACCCCAGCACCCGCCCATGAGGTGTCCGTGACAGTACTTTTCGTGAGCGGGAGACGGCAAAGTTCACATCAGTCGAGTTGTTGATTACTTTGGAGGTCCCGCGAAAGCATGCATTCCTCGGGTAGCTTTTTTCATGCTGCCCTTTTGCTCCGGCCGCAGGGAACTAATGCAAAATCACATTTTAGCTTTTAAGTGACAGCATCTTTTCGGGCAGACAACGCGACAGAACCATAGTCCCAGGGATCGATGTTTTTTAAGAGAGAGGAAGGCAAAGCCATCGCCATGCCTTCCGTGAATTTTTGGAAGGAAGAAGAGCGGGGCGGTTTTAAATGTCTAGACAGGGAGCCCGACGCGCATACATCTCGTGTTCTTTGATTTGAGACGCCGGAGCTTCTCATCATAGGGGAGAACCGGGTTTTTAAGAAGAGGCAGAAGCAAGAGAGAGCAGAGCCATAGCGGAATAGGTATGTCATTTAAGAGAAATGAGACATGTTCTTGAAAACAATCTCTTTTTAACCGGAGAAACCGACGCCCATACTGCTAGCGCTGTTGTATTTCAAGGTCTCGGAAATCTCATGCGAAAAGATGATGACATTTTTGGAGACGGAGAAGGAAGAGCAGACCCCATAGGTCGAGGAGTCGCTCATCTTTAACAAGAAGAAAAACAGAGAGGTTATGTTTTCGGATGATTCAACAAAGGTCCTGAACGCCCACATTGTTCGGCTTCTTGTGTTTCGACATCTCAGCCGTCCATGTAGAATCGTGAAACAACTTTAGGAGGACACGAGGAAAAAAGAAGAACATGGCCGTCTTCTGTAATCCTCTTGAACCAGGAAAACAGGACATGACCTGTGCAATCTCGAATTTAGACTTTTTCCCAGTCCCAGAGAAGCAGGAGGAACATCCACAAAGTCAATCAGGGTTTTAGTCGTTAAGAACAGAAAAAGCGGGCTAAACTCCATGACACTTGGCTTCATATATTCTTTTTTCTCTCCTTCGCAATCTCGTTTGCTAGGAGACGAGGAAGCAAAGGAGGAAAAGACATGTCATGGAACCATAATAATTTTGTGAACAATGACAGGAAAGAAAAGGCCAAAAGACATGCAGTGATGGAATTCAGGCTTTTGATGAGATGCTGGATTTTAGAAGTAAATGAATGAAGGAAAGAAATAGGAGAAGAGGTGGGCGGGAGGTGCTTTTATAACCAGACGAGCGCAAGATTGCACGTGACTCCTCTCATCTCTAGCGCCCGGGCGTCTCACACGTCACGTCCCCATGGTCTCTTCATTTACTCATTCTCGATATCTCCCTGCACCTTGCTAGTCCCAATCTCGCTACCTCTTCAACGTCTTTTGCTTCTCCGCATCAACAACAACCTTCTCGCCGGCAATTCTCAGTCCCTTCCTCCTGCGCACCTTATCCACATATCTCTTCGCCACGTTCTCCTTGTCTGCCAACTCACCCAGATCCTCCAGCTGATCTTCGGTAAACGGAACCCAGAACGGATCTTCATCCAGCATCTCGAACCCAGCGAAGCGCAACTGCGGCGACGCGGACCCGGAACTGCGCTTCCTGATCTCGTCGCTGAAGCCAAAGGACTCTGCAACAGGCAGCAGCGCACTAATGGTGAAGGTTTGGGAGCCAGTAGTAGATGCTGAGGAAGTAGATGACAGTGTTTCGCTGAGAATGGTGCCGCGGCGGCGGGTTAGCACGGCATAGACGCGGCCGAGGACGTCGGTTGAAGCTTGGATTTCGCAGCTGTACATGGCGAGGAGCATGCGCGGGGACCAGTCGAGGAAGCCTTGGTGGATGGCGGAGCGCACGGCTTTGATGACTTCTCCCGTGAGGCGGCCGCGGTCTTGGGCGCTCTCGTCGTCGGGGATGGCGAGACTGACGTCTTCGAGGAAGACGGCGATGCCTTGGACGGGCTCGGCGCAGCAAGGGCCTTGGGCGGTCGCGAGCTGGAAGGCATAGGCGATGGTCGAGGAAAAGGTTCGTGCGGATATCGTGCGGTCGGACGTGGCTTCTGTGTCGGGATCGGGGGAGGACGATTCGCGGAGTCTGAGTTATTAGTATCATAAGAGACTAGAGCGGTAGAAGTGAACTCACGCTTTTCCGCAAATGCCATCCTTCGTCGCGTCTACGAGGATGTTCGGGCCAATTCTTCTTGGTCCAAATGCGGTGATCTTCTCAATGACGTCTGTCCAGATCTCCTTCTGTCCCTTGGCTTCGGCGAAAGCCTCCTTAAGCTGCTTCTTGAACTCTTCGAAACCAAGACTTTGACCCATCACACGCTTTTCAGCCTCTTGGATGCCGTCGTCCTCAGCCCCGTGAACTTGTTCGCCTTCTTCTTCCGCTCGTCGCTCTGAGTAAAGCTTCTTGATAGCACCGGCATTCTTCCCGAGGAACTCCGTGACGGCGGATGGTAGAGGCCGTACGCGAAGGCGGACAGAGACGTGTTTGCTTGCCGTCTCACCAATGACAGTACCTCGCGGTAGGTTCGGGTCTTTCGGAGGGTTCATTTCCGTCGCAGCAACAATGGACTCTCGGTAGGGTACGATGGGCTCACCGGCCTGAATCTCGCACTTGGCAAACCGCTCCTTCAGGTCCTTCAAGCAACGCTCGAGATGTAATTCACCTGCTGTAAGAATGACATGTTCTCCACTGGGCAGCTGCTCGTACTCGGCACATGGGTCGCTCTGAACGAGAAGCTTCAAGCCCTTGATCATCTTGTCGAGATCGTAAGGGTTCTCAGGCTCGAGCGCCACACGAACGATAGGCTCACTACCCATTTGAATACCAGCAAGGTTGAGGGATCCAGGGAGCTGCGAACACAATGTACCGGACTTCAATATCTGCCCCTCAAGCCCACCAATACCGAAGACGACGCCTGCTGGTACGGATGTCAACGGCTCCAAGCCGCGGCCCATCATCAGGTACAGCGCCGTAATCTTGACCTTTTGTGGTTCCGGTGCAGCATGCGGGTTCGCGGGTGTGAACTTTGGGCCAAGGACATAAACCTCATCGCCGACGCTGAGAGTTCCGGAGAAGATACGGGAGAAACCAATTAGGTGTTCGGCCTCCTCTTCGACTTCGGGCTTCTCCTCTACAGGGGTCTCGGTCTCTCCGATGGCTGAAGAGCTGAGAGCGTCTGTCATACTACCAACATCCGCGTCCTCTCCATTTGCTATTGCTTGCTGACGTGCAATCTCGGCTCTCTTCTTCCTTCCCAACTCCCTAGCCTCCTCAGCAGTAAGCGCACCGGTCCTCCTTTTGTTTTGTGGTAGTTCGCTCGAAGGTACGGATATCATCTTGCTGACGTAGGCGACGACAGGATTGTCCCTGGATGTTTTGAAGTTTGTCATGGCATCACGTACTTCCGGCGCGACATAATCGGCACCTGGGGAATTATCGATAATATCTGGCATGCGCTCGGCTTGCGCTTTCGAGGGCGGAGGGAGGTACTCTGTGACGGACACTAGAAGGGCAGTCGACAGCGGAAGCCATGATGCGAAGAGTGCCATCAACAGAGCGCGAGGATCGCGGGAGCGCAGAACGTGTGCTGGGAGATTGAGGTTGAGTGACTTGGTAATCTTCTCGACCATGGTGGGATCTCTGTAATAGAAGGCATAAGTATATTGCTAAGGTACATGCAGGAGACATCATATAAGGAAAGGAAATCCACGCACCCCTTCCCGTTGTTACCTCCGGTAGTAGCCTCGTACACGGCCCACACGTTATCCAGGACAAGCTGGACGAACATGGGCTTTAGGTGTCGGCCCTTGAGATGCTTGGAGCTGAGCACGCGCTTGGTCTTGGGGTCGAGGTAGTAGTCGCCCCAGAGTACCTTTTCGAGAATTGAGCGCTTGATACCTAGCTTCTTCTCGTACAGGCTTGCGAACTGGCGCACGGTAAATGCCCAGCCATCGATGGCGCTGCCAAATATGACATTGTTTTTTTCCGGCGCAAAGTAAATGTCCTCGTCGTCCTTCTCCTCGTACTCGGCGGGGGTGCTGGTAGTGTCAATGCTGTCGCCATTCTCCAAGATGGAGGATGATCGCGTGTCAGTCTTCTCGGCAGCTGCAGCGTTTAGTCGCTCTTCCATCTTCTCGCGCCATCGGAGATCGTCCTCCATGCGCTCGCCCTGGTAGAAGCTGCCCATGACGGCGTTTACCTGTTCGAGCAGTTTGCTCAGATGTGTGTATGCCTCACCGGGACTCATCTTCAGTTCTGTGATTAGCCTATCCATTTTGTTAATCACGAGCAGGGGCTTCAGTTTCTCTATCCACGTCTGCCGTAGCACTGTGACGGTCTGACTACACACGCCTTCCACAGCGTCTACAAGCACGACAGCGCCATCGCAGAGACGGGACGCTGTAGAGACCTCGTAACTGAAGTCTATGTGTCCGGGCGAGTCTATCAAGTTTATCAAGAATTCTTTTTGTACTGGCTGGGCGTCGGGGGCGGAGCGTCGCAGCGAAGAAAAGTACAGGGAGATGGCGGAGGATTCCATGGTGATGCCGCGCAATTGCTCGTCCGGCCTCGAGTCGAGGTATCGGATCTTGCCGGCGAGTTTAGGGGAGATGATGCCATTGGTGGCGATGAGGGCGTCGGTGAGGGAGGTTTTGCCGTGGTCCTGTCGCGTTTAGCAGGCGTCGCAGAGAAGAATGGCAGGTGCAGGTGGACGTACAACGTGGGCCAGGATGCAAATGTTCCTGATGCCGTCAGCAGCCTGCTGCAGCCCCACGAGGCGATCGCTAGGAACGACAGGCATCTTGGCGGTCAAGACTGTCTACTAGAGAATGCGGTGGTCTGGAATGCGATGATCGTGTTTCGTGTTTCGTGTTTCGTGTTTCGTGTTTCGCGTTTCGATGAGACCCGTTGGGGGCGGTTTCACGGTCGACGGCGGATCTGCAGACGTGGAATGGACTGGGCGAGGATAAATTTGAAGGGGAGGCGTGCCTGCAGCAAACGTCGACGTCTCAGATGCTGAGGCTACAGAGCAGTCGTGTGGTTTTGAGTGCTGGCGGCAGAATGGTGTGAAACTGTCCCACTATAGAGGGCGCCCCGCCAAACAGTAGCTCATCCCGCGTCACTATGGCTCATGGCCGCCGCTCACTTTTTTTGGTGGCGGCAGCTGCTGCACCAAGACGTCAGCGAGGCCTCGACCCTGCCTAACATGCACCGAACCAACCCCAACCCTCAACGGCGCGTGATAGGGCTCTTCAGGGCTCTTCAGGGCTCTTCGGGGCTCTCTCTCCGCTTCTTCATACTCGGCTGCTATTGCCCTGATCGCCCTGATCGCCCTGTTAGTCCTTCTGTTTGACCTCATCACTCAGTTGGCACTCGTGACGATGCGCTTATAGCCTGTGCGCTGCTCCCTCGTCGCTGGTGCCGTCGCGCCCCATGCATTGCCCCTGTCCTCTCGCCTACCGTCTGTCGATCTCCCATAACAGTCGGGAATATAACACGCACGCTCGAGCACCGCAACGCCCCTATAATCGTCATTCACTCGCACCAACCCTCAACCCCCACCTATCGTGAATGTGACACCCACGGCCAACATGGCAGCGACACTGGACGGCCAGCAAACGCCCGCCAAGCCCATGACCATCTCCGAGCCCATTACCATCGCCAACCCCAAGGCCGCCACGGCCAGCGTCGACATCATGTCGCCCGTCAACCAGAACGGCTGCTTCGAGTTTGACCGCATCATCAAGCAGGGCACAGTCGTGAAGCGCACGCGGAAGACCAAGGCATGCACGCGCTGCATCAGACCAAAGACGAGACTAACACGCTGCAGTCATGGAAGCCCATCTACGTTGTCTTGCGCCCCAACTTTCTCTCCATCTACAAGGACAAAGATGAGACGAAGCTGCGCCACCAGATCAACCTCTCCGAGATCACGGCCGTCGCGCGCCAACGAGACTCGAAGAAGAAGATGGACCACGTCTTTGGCATCTTCTCGCCCGCGCGCAACTACCACCTCGGCGCATCAACGGACAAGGAGGCGCAGGAATGGGTGCACCTCATACGAACCGAAGCACGCATCGGCGTCGAGGACGAGGGCGAGATGACCGTAATGAGCCCAACCGCCGGCAATAAGACGTTTGTAGGCTTTGGCAGGGCCAAAAGGGAAAACATCGTCTCCAGCTCCTCCGAGACAGAGCCGCGACCCTCGAGTTCCATTGCGCCCGAGCACATGCACAGCGCACGCCGCCCCTCGCAGGCTCTCAACTACTCTGGCGGCGAGTACGGCTCCATCTCCGACTTTGACTTTTCCGACACCAACCAAGCGTCCGCCAGCTCCCTCCCCCCGCGAACCCCAAAAGATAAGCGCAGCGCCAGTCAACAGAGCAACATCGGCTCCACCCCCGACGAGGAGCGCGTCGTATACCACGGCTGGCTATACATCCTCAAGTCCAAAGGCGGCGTGCGACAGTGGAAAAAAGTCTGGGTCGTCTTGCGACCAAAGTGTCTGGCCTTTTACAAAAACGACGAGGAATACTCCGCAACGCACATCATACCCTTTGCCAACATCATCGACGCCGTCGACATTGACCCGCTCTCGCGCAGCAAGCAACACTGCATGCAGGTGATTTGCGAGGAGAAAAACTACAAGTTCTGCGCACCCAACGATGACTCGCTAGCCAAGTGGCTCGGCGCCTTCAAGAGCCTGCTGATCAAAAAAAGAGACTCGCAGCAGAAGCGCATGACCCAGCTAGGCTCCACCAACACGGCCAACATACAGCCCTTGACTCCCATGCTTGCGCCAGCACCGCAACAACAGCCACAACATGCTCTCGCCATCAAGTGACTACCTCCGCTCATTCAGATCGACGCTCCTTCAAACCCACAACAATGTACATATGCCAGCACCATATACATTCAACCGCCATCGCCATAGCCTCATCGCGGCCGAACAAGTAACCTCTAATCGCGACAGCGTCCTCTCATAGCGTCATCTCTTCCAAAACGATACCATTTCATGAATTTACGACTGCAGCCCTTTCAAGTCGCACGCCGCCCCCGACGGCTAGCCGCGCGGGCTTTTTGTTCCATATACCAATTTTGGATAGCTAGCTAGCCAGCTCTTTTTCCTTTGCTCGATATGGCACATCATTGCATATCCGTTCACACACCCATCTGTTTCCTTGTGTTCCTGTTGTAAGCTCGCGTCAGTAAGTCAATCAGTCAGTCAGTCAGTCAGTCGTATCTGTGTATAGTAGTAGTGCTCTTGTAATCACCCGAGACGCCCTTGATCTGGGCTTTGAATTCCAAAGTTTCCTTTTTTGGTCGTACTTTCCACATGATATTGTTTGACTTGTGCGATTGAGTTATGTTGGTAATAGCTGCGAAGAGGCTTGGAATAACCACAGCCATTGCATCTGCACCAGCCTGGATTGACCTGAAGAACATATGGGCTATATCATGGTACCATGGCTGTACACCCCATACCATCTGCATGCGAACGGTGATCGGAAGTAACAAGCGCTTGCATTACCAACATGCCATCGGCAGGGCTTCGGGGAGCTGAATGACGGGCTCCCTGGACGGACGCCCGTTACCTATCTCCACCGCACTTGCCTACCTTACACGGGCGGGGATTCAGTCAGCCGCAGACACGCTAGCGAGAGCTGAACTGCAACTACCTCATTCAACGCTGCACACATGCACTCTTGCCCTCCAGACCTGAATCCTGCTACTAGCTTTCCCCGGAATATGCTACCATGTCGCCTGCGCCCAATATGGCTTCTTCCTTCGTTTGCATCGCATTTGTCTGCATCGCATTCGACCGCATCCCATCCACCTACAACGTCTCCTTTACACTACGTAATTGTACTGTTCGACAATGAAATCCCCCATCGACCGTGTGAGAAGTGCGGCCGGAAGCGATGATGACAGCAACGGGGTGAAAATCGTTTGTTTGAGGGATCACGAATCAAACCATTACATTATCCCATTCGAGATGTGCAGATCAAAAGAGTTAAGTACTGTCCACGTCTCCGAAAGCGCGAATTGGCAACAAGAGAAACTAGTGTCTGTGTTTCTGTGAGGAGAATTCCTATTTACTTTCGTGTGTTTCGCAGGATACTGAAATGCTTTGGAAAGATATCTATGCGGACAAAGACATAAGCTTGCTTATGAGGATTGATCAGGAATGCTATTTAGTGGAAACGAGAGGCTCCGCGGTCATACTTCCAAGCGTTTGGAACGCTAATGTCCGTCCTGGTATGACCCTGGACATCAGATTTCCAGAAGATTATTCTGAACTCGATGGGCGGTATGCACGGCCATCATCCTTGCGCACGCAATCAACCGCGAAGAGGCACCAGATCGACAATGAATACGACGTGTATGATTTTTTGCTGTCAGAGGCACGTTCTCTTTCGCCGTAACCGCCACTTTTCGTTCCGGCGCGGCCACTTTTCCCTGCAGCGCGGCCACTTTTCCCTCCAGCGCCGCTACTTCTTCATTCGGCACGGCCACACTCTCCTCTGCCACCACCAACCCAGGAACCGGACTGCTCAAGCGACCTATTATCGGTTAACATCTCTTCTCAGGAGGCTTCAGACATTGAAGGCGACTATCCGACGGCTGAAAGCGGTGATCCATCAAGTATCCGTCCTAGTTTTACGCCTCCGGTAGATGCAAAGGGCAAACAGCTTTCCATTTACGTGGATACAATCAATTTGCAGAAAACTGCAGCAAGCAGCAAAGCTGCGGGAATCCAAGAGAACAAGACAAAAGCTAGACTGAGTGAGATTGTAGATGCTCGCACTACTTGCGAGAAATACCAACTCGCAAGAATTGGTATCAAGGAGGCTAGAGGAAGGAGCCGGATCAACATTCATTACCTACCAAGGCCAGAGAATGCGAGTTGGCAGGGGGCAGTGACTACGGTTTGGTATCATTTTTGGGTAGATGAGCTCGACTTCACTCGTTTCAAGCAAGTTTGCCTGACTGCACCGCGGCTTGATGAGAGTATGCGAAAACTCACCGAGAGGTTGCTCAAAGGAATTCGTAATAAGAAGGTCAGGCAATCTTACAATGGCTCGTTTGTTGAGCTGGGCACGGTTCTACGAGCAGATGAATCCGATCAGCCCGTTCCACAGTCCGTCATCTTCAGCTGCGTACCGTATTTTGAGCTGATTCCTCGAGCAAAGCCATATATTTAATCGAAGAAGAACCAGTTGTATCCACTACGCACGTTGATGCAGACCTACTATCAAGATGAGTCAGTACGAGTACTAAATGAGGAACAATCCTACAGGAAGTTCACAGGAGACGGCACCGAGAAAATCATTGATGTACCAAAGATGACCCATAGAGAAACTCTTCATCTTTTTTCCGATCTGAAATCCAAATTAGACGGAAAAGAGAGGGTTGTCTCAGGCTCTACATTACATCAGAACACAATCCGCGCCCATCGCGCCGTCATCTCTGCGAAGATCGCGGAAATCTTTGATGTCTCCAGCGAGGCCGTCAAATTTTTCGTCGGCAATGCGGAAGAGAGCACTGTGTTGCGCAAGTTCTGGGGCGCAATTGCCAACATCCATGACCAGGTTATTGCACTAAAAGACCGGAATTCCTCGCGTTATCCTTCGAATGCACACAACGATTCTATACGCAGAAATTCTACAGTGGAACACGAGACTTGGCACATTCGCTCCACCGGAAAGTCTCATTTGTTTCTACAAGATGACAACCCGGCATTGACAGAAATAGTCACACGATGCAGAGCAGCCAACAGCGGCCACTCCTTCACCGACCACGAACACGCGCTCAAACACCTGCAGCACCATATGAAGCTAGCTCCTGACCTTGCCCAGCACCGTAGAGTGAAGAAAAAGGAAGCTTTGCCGATTGACCGGCGATCGGCGCAAGACCTACCGGTAGCTTCACAGCTGGGGGACTGGGTGATGACCTCGACAGAGGTCATGTGCGAACGAACAAATGCTGAGACTATAGAGACCCTCAAAAAAGCATGTTCGATCGCGAAGAGTGTGTATGAGAAAGTTCGTGAACTTATGGAAGGGGTCCAAGACGAAGACGGCGCAATGTCAGGGCTGTACCAATTGCCAAATGAAGTGAAAGAAACATTTCGACGGATCATAGTCTTTTGTGCGGCCACTGGGCGAATTTGCGTGAATCTAGGGGGACTCTAGAGAAAGAGTCACGCCAATACGGTGTTTCAAGGTCCTCGCACATTCATCTAAAGACACAGCTCAAGCATCTAAAAAGCTTCGGAGAGGGTACACATCGATCGTTAAGCAATGCACGCTCACAGCTGTGTTGCATGGCTATGTCAGACCCGCCACTAGAAGTTATACAGAACCTTTTTCTAGGATCAGAGTATACCTGCGCATGGTTGATGAGGCGACTATTGTTGAAACCGATCAAGCCGCACAAAAGTCTCGGCGATTTATATCGTGATTATGTGTCCAAACTTGTAAGTTGCTCTGTTACCTGTTCCTGATACCGAGGAAGTCTATGCGCCACCGGGAAGTGGTATCATACTCAAGTGATAATACAAAGGCTCTGATTTGAAGGCACAGGCTGACAACCACATAGCAGTTTCAAGTCAATCGTCATCCTAGGAAACGCCTGCTTCGCGATCTCACCAATCTCCAAGAGGAATTGAAGGGTCTTATATTCGTTCAAGACCAGCAGGCCAATCTCATCAACAACTACTTGAAAGTTCTTGACGACTCTACGTATCAGAACTAGATTCTGTCTAGGATTGGCATGTTTCCATTCGAGCGCAAATTGCTGAAAACTTGTCTTTACAGCCTCAACAATATCATGAGGGAGTTTGGTGGCCTTGACAGCCAGTGCAAAAAAACTTCCTGATCGCACAAAGCAAAGTCTCGAGATCAACGAGGAGGATCACGGCCAAGCCATTATGGTGTTCACAGTTGTCACGGTCATTTTCCTCCCGCTTTCCTTCGTCCCAAGCTACTTTGGAATGAACACCGCGGATGTCCGTGACATGGAGAACAACCAAAGTTTATTTTGGAGCGTCGCCATACCACTAACGGTAGTCATAATGGGTACCTGCCTCCTCATTGGCTATAACGGTGATGTGCTTCGGGAAACAATTTCTTCGCTATCCGGAACAGCTATAGGCAAGCCAAAAAGTAGCCTCGAGCACAGCAGCATAGGCCAGCTCGAGCAAACGTCGTCTTCATACACACCAGGGGACTCAACAGCTGCATCGGAGCCCAAGGACTTCCCTGGTGAAGACGAATATGTTAGCGCGGTACCAGACTTCGAGCACGAAAGCCAGATATACCCAAACATAGACATGATGGGGCCGGTCGAGGACGCGTCCATACCTCGGCATGAGCGATTGCATTATGACAGACCAATACATGCATCCCATGTTGCAAGAGCCTTTGCGTCAAGTAGTCATGTTGCAAGGTTGCAATCGACCTCGCAGGGCAACTACAAATTCTCTCCAGTCCGAGCCGGAAGTCCTTCCAGAGGCCATAACGAAGACATCATGGAACTTATTCGAGAACAATATAAGAGACCTCCCCAAGGCTCAAGGTTGCGAGGGCCCCTTCGAACACAGGGACTGCCGCGCCAATCGTCATCGAAAGCTTTCAATCCCTGGGAGGGAAGCAGAGCAAATATGTATGGGAGAAGGGGAGGGAGATTGAACTAGGGGCGTGGTGGCATCCGAATGCGCCCCGTGGTCCGCTATGAAACCGTTTATGAATCTGAATAGGGCTACGGTGTTGAGTGGCGGTGGTGGCAGGCTCATTTTCTTTTGGTCGTGCGGATGCTTGGGATGTATGGTTAGTTGTGCGCGACGAGTGAGTAGGATAAAAATTGAAGCAGTAACTAAAGGGATACACGAAACCGAGAATGAACGCGTGACATGTGTACATCGAGCTACAGGTACAATAAAGTTTAGCAGCGCAGCAGCGCAGGTCACTAAGCGTCGACTGTTGGCACAGAAAAGCAAAAGATAGTCCACCCAGTCTGATCAAGGTAGCAGATAGCCGAAAAAGCCGAATTAGACAGTTTTCAGTCTACAAAGCATTGCCAACATCGTCGCGAAGGCTTGTGGAGGTGGTCAATTTGACAAGGCACAGACACCCGCCGTTGACAAGCCTAGTGCATCGGCTGATCTACCAAGGTATCCATGCAGGCACATCAAGTCAGTCAGTATCTAGGATGGCGCGCAGGGCAGGGCGGGCAGATCACGAAAAGACGGGAGCCGCTTGTTCCTAGGATTGGCCTTGTCGCGCAAATTCCCGGTTTCCGTGCTTCGTTCGCTGCCCTCACGTGCTTGTGCGTGAGCCGTTTGATGCGTTGTGTGGCGCTCGAGCCTGGAAGGGAACAGGAGGCCGACGCGCCAGCCAGACCCATTGAATGGTTGTTGATGGCGAATGAGCTGGCGGGGCGCGAGATTGGAGGCACGGCGCTGAAAGATGAACGTCGTCATCGTGTGAGCGGTGTGGCAGGCGAGTACTCACACTAGTCGCTGGGCTAGAGATGATGTTTTGCCAAGAAAAGCTTGGTACTTTCACATGTGGCGCACGAGGGGGCGACACGCAGAAGAGCAGCCGCGTGGAAATGTATGGGAAACGTGTGCGAAAAAATCACGAGACAGAGAGCTAGTTAAGAACTCGACGCAGTCCTGTCAAGGCAGGGAAAAAAAAAAAGGTTTTGCTGCGGGGCAGAAGCATTGGCGCACAGCACACTCTGACGCCACACTTCGCATAACACGGAATCGAGATTGTGGCTGATAGCTCTCGTACCATGACGCAACCGGGACGCATCTCCTGGCGTCTTTTGGGAAACCTGGCGCCGATCCGTCCCCCAAAGTTGCCAAACAACCCCCAGAGGCTCGTCATACAGGCCAGGGCCGTCCTCCTTTGAGCCTGGCTGATTTCGTGCTTTTGTGCAAAGCATGCTCGACTGTGGCTCTGGACGGCACATGGTGGCCATGGCAAGTGGGCGGCCGCGTTGGGTGGATGCGTGTCCGCGGGCGTCAACAGATGCAGGCTTGGATTGCTGGTAGTCGCGGGGTCAATCAGGTTCGAGGTGGTCGGTCGCTGTTCCAAGCCCAGGCCCTTCACCAAGCGGGAAGCTACGACTGAGTGACGTAGTCGCTGCAATCGCGCGTGTTACCCAGCCAGCCGAAATACAAAGCTGCTTCTGCCCGCACTCGCCCTCCTCCCTCACACCACTCAGATACCCATTAACCCTTTGAAATACCCATCCCCTCACCTTTCTCCCATTGTTTTCTCCCGCTCTGCGTCTGTATTTTTGATACCCCCACCCTTGATACCCACAGCAGCAGACGTACATCATGAGTGCCGTAAACCGTACGTGCACCTACCCCGCTCCACTACCACTTGGATACTAACGCGATGCAGGTCCGGTGGACTTGAAGCAGAAGGAGAAGGACGTCAACAACAAGCTCCAACTATACGGAATTGTCGAAGGTATGTCTGACACTTCCAATTGGCGCGACAACGCAGTTCGCGTCGCCCGACACTGTCAACAGCCGCTGATCAACAACGACAGCCTTCTCCAATGGCAAGGTGCCCTCCAACAGCCAAATTGATGTCGCCCTCAACTCGGCGCTCGCACACAGGTCGCTCAGCTCACCATCCAAGAAGCTGTCGACCGACGGCCAGGGTCTCGTCACTGACCTGAAGAGCGTCATCGAGCAGGCCAAGCTCCTACTTCTCACCAAGAACGAGGGAAACCTCCTCCAGGACTTCATCTGGCAGGCCGAGCACCTCGGTGGCAACTCAGCCAACCTCCCCGGCGCACCTGTCGACAAGGACACAGCAAAGCAAGATGGCAACAACGCCCTCGAGGGAATGCGTACCCTCGGTACGCTTCTCATCTCCAACGGCCAGTTCAGGAAGCTCCTATCAGATGCTACCGTCCTCCTCCGAGACATGGCTGGCGATGCTGCGCAGAACACAGCCAACAAGGTCAAGCCCTCAGAGGAGCAACTCAACAAGATGGATGAACCCGCCGCCGACAACACTTGGCACGACACCTCCAACCTGAACCGCGAGAACCTCCGCAACCAAGCTAAGAGCAGCATGCCTTTCGGCAACAAGAACAAGGATGAGACCAAGAGCGAGCTCAAGGAGCACGCCAAGGACATCAACCAAGCAGCCAACCCCGAAGGCGCTCGCGATCCCGCCCACACTGCGGATCTCGCTGCCCATGAGGGACAGACCGGCCAAACAACAGGCGTTGACGCCCGCAGCGGTCTCGAAGCCGCTAAGCAAAAGGTTGACGCAAACACCTCCGACGAGGACAAGGAGAAAGCTCGCGTACGTCGCGACCAGCTCAACAACTACCTCAAGGGGAAGATGCCAGAGGAGCGTCGCGAGCAGACCATCTGGCGTCTGAAGAAGATGATTGTCGAGATCCAGGGTCACCAAGATTACCAGCGAGCCATTGAGACTCTGCTCAACCTCGCCGAGCAATACTCCGGCCACGGAAAGAACCTCGGCCAGCAGGGCAAGGGCTCTGTGCAAGGTGCGCATCAGAACGATGCACTAACTACTGCTGAAGCTGACCTCAAGGTGCGTATTTAGGTTTCCTCTCAGAGAATCAATGGCTGACCAACATCAAGACACTTCTCGAGCGTTTTGCTAACAACACCTCCTTCGATGATCTCATTGAATCCATCAACCAGGTTTACAAGGACGCCGACCAGGACCCAGAGCTCCGTAACTGGTTCACGCGCATCAACCACTTCATTCGCAAGACTCTCCAGCAGCAGGGCTTCATTCTCGAAGACCGCTGCAACGAGGAGTGGAACCAGATCTACGATGACGGCCACCACCTCCTCCGCGGCCGCTACCGTGGCCACACTGACCGTATCGCTGACGAATTCAAGTTCGTCGGCGAGCAGTTCGACGCTGACCCACAGAACAAGCAGTTCGCCGAGTCCATCAATAAGCTCTTCCACGACCTCGGTCACGATGAGAACGGTCAGACTGTCTTCAAGCCTCACCTCATGAAGGACCTGAGCGACGTCATCCTCCCCGCCATCTTCGAGAACGTCCGCTACGTCCCGATCCCACGTATCGAGTACAGCGACTCCATGGTTGATGCCGTTGTTGAGAACCTTGTCATTGAGGGTGACAACCTCGCTCCCAACTCTTTGGAGTTTGGCTCTGACAACTACTGGCGCTGGGGCCGCAAGTCTATCTCGAGCAAGAACAAGAATAAGGTCATGCTCTCCGTCTCGGGTGTGCAGATGGACCTCAGGGACGTATCCTACTACGTCAAGCGCAAGCAGGGCTTCCCATCCATCACCGACAAGGGTGTTATGGACATCTTCATGGGCGGTTCCGGCTTTAGCTTCAAGGTCGAGATGGAGACTGCCGACAAGGCCCGTGAGAACGCGCAGACCCACTTCTTTAAGGTCACAAAGGTTGAGTCGGACATCAAGAACTTGCAGATCAAGATGAAGAAGAGCAACCACAAGCTCCTCTTCAACATGTTTAAGCCTCTCCTTCTCAAGGTCATGCGCCCTGTCATCCAAAAGGTCTTGGAGAAGCAGATCAAGGACTCCGCCAACCAGCTTGACGGTCTCCTCTACGACATCAAGACTGAGGCCGACCGTGCTGAGGCTGAGGCCAAGCGCAACCCCGACCCTCAGAACATCCAGAACATGTACCAGCGTTACGCCAATGCTGCCCAGCACCGTCTCATGCAAGGCAAGCAGAAGAAGCAGGCTGCCCAGGAGAAGGTCAAGGACACCCAGGTCAACATGGCTGTGACTCAGCACGACTCCATCTTCAAGAACATCTCTCTGCCCGGAGGTATCTCCTCCAAGGCTACCGAGTACAAGGAGCTTGCTGCCAAGGGCGAGAAGTGGGAGAGCCCTATCTTCTCCATTGGCTCAGCCAAGGAAACTTCCAGCCTTCCTCAGGTTGGCAAGATCACTCGCAAGCCCCATGGCCGTGCGGGTGGTTACGGCAGTCCCGGTGATGAGTCTCGCGGTCTTGCTGCCTCGCAGGGCATAAACCCATCAGCCAACCAGTATGACAGCCAGTACACCAACGCTGGCGGTCTTGGCGCTGGTCAGGGTCTTACCACTGGCAACCAGGGTTTGACTGGTGGTGTTCCTTCAGGCGCTACCACTGGGTTCGGTACTCAGGTTGATGATGCTTTCAACACCACCGGTACTGCCGCTCCCGTTGGCACCACTGGCCTGAACAACCCTGCGGTTGCACCTGCCACCACCACTACCGGCCCTACTGGCGCTGCCGCTCCCGGCGAGTACAACACCACCTTCGGCGAGCAAAACCCTGTCTTTCAGGGTCGCGCTTAGATGATTGTTCTTGACCAGTGATACCCGGGCTGCTTTGGGGTTGCAAGTCATGATTACGACTTTCCTACCTTTTGATCATGGATGATACCACGATTGCGCTACGGCGCACACGCACGCACATGAATAGTACAACGGCATGTTTTTTTGGTTTCTTTCTCGTTCACGGCTGAAGTGAGTTGAGATAATGCGCCTGTAATGAGGTGGTCTTGGAGGGTGAACCTGTGCCATTAAGGCTGGGTGAGCGATAAAAATAGGGTGCTGCGATGCCGTTTTCCTGTAGTAATAGTTAATGCATTGGTGCTTTCAATCACTGTAATTCTGATGGTTGGTGAAGTGTTGTTCCGGCGGTATTCCAGCCGGGGTTCATGGTGTGCTATTGGTGAGTACCACTAGTGATCGAACATGCTGAGAAGGCTAAGGTATGATTTTTAAAGCAGATCTCTATTGAAGTCTTGAGAATATGCGCTTCAACCTCGTCTTTTTATGATTCTAATGATCCCAAACTCCATTACTCCTTTCCTCCTAACAAAAGAAACCCCATCATTTCCCACTACGTCCCCGGAGCAAGAAATCACCGCCGTCATCATCTCCGAGCGGAATCATGTCCGCCTTCCCGATAACCCTAAACAACATGCCCGGATGGAATACCGCCATAATAACAACAACCGCAAACATTAACGCCGCATCAAAAACATACAAGTACGCCTCAGTCCCATAGGCCTTTCCCTCGGGCCCCTCCAAGATCTCAATAAATCGAAACAAGCTCCTGACCATAACCAGGCCACTAACCGCATACAGCGACCACATATACTTCCTCCAGTTAACATGGGTCCTCAAACTCGTCGTCGTAGGTTCCCTATCCAACCTTCGATGAAATAAGGCGGCCATGAGCACAAACAGGGCAAACGCAGCAAGTTGGGTCCCCAGCCCCGCGACCACAACCGTCACGCCCGTTTTGGCGCCCTCGGCGCCGCCCTGGGTCTGCATTGCGGAACCCATGATCTGGCACACAAAGGATCCAATGTCAATGACGACGTAGATTTTTGTTGTCCAGCGAGGGTTGAGGACTGCGTGGTGGGTTGCGTCGAGGGAGCGGATGAGGCGACCGAGCGTCATGTAGATTGTGGCGGAGAGGAGGGGTGCGGAGGCGAGGATCAGCATCATTTGCAGCAGGTAGGGCGAACCGTTGCGGATGTTTGTTGAGGACCAGGCGCGGCCGTAGTAGCCGAATGCTTCGCCTGGGTGTGTGTGTTAGAGGGGAAAGTTTTGATGCTGGGTGGGGGAGACGTACCGACACATCCAAGGACGAAGGGAATGTAGAACCAGCTTCGTAGCGGAACGAGCATTATCAGATGCACTATTGCGCCGATGCCGAAGAGGGCTACGAAGGCGTAGCCCGCGGATTGGGAGGGCGTGTACGGGTACAGGTCGAAGTCGGCTTCGCCTCGTGGCTGGAGCAGCGGATTGTTGATCGTTGCCATATTTGGGGTTGGACTGGCGCTTTATTTGCTCGATACGCGGTGTTGGAGAGTGAAGTCACAAAAGAGACTGGTATAGCCGGTGTGGTATTGAAAGCGCAGTCGAGAGTTTAAGAGAGGCGCGTTGGGCGAAGAAAAGAAGATGGACGAGAAAGAAAGACAAGAAAAAAAAAGTTCGATGCAAGTGATCTGCTGAATGGCGAAAAAAAAAGGTTGACATACGAGGCATTCGGTCCATATACATATACTTACCCTTCAGTCCCTTACTACTATCATGCCCCCACCAGTCGCAGCATAGCCCCCCGCTCGCAAATAAATCTCCGTCTTCTCTTTCTCTCTCTCTTATCGCTCTCTCAAGCATTACCCTGTCTAGTAAAGCGTCTCGCGGCGCAAAGACTTGTTTGAGGCGCTTAAGCGCATGGTGCAGTGTGGCTTAGGGGTGTTTGGTTGTCGTGGGGCGGTTTCTCGTTTCGCGCGTTGGGGAAAGAGAATACGCGCTTATACGCGCTGGTACGTGGGTTGTGCGAGATTAAGAGAATGCGAGAGAGAGCGGGAGAGAGGCTAAGAGAGCAACACGATGGGTGCGGTTTTTGCCGAGTTAGGGCCGGGGTTCGGCGGGATGGGGGAAGGGGGTATATATGGTTGCGTCGCGCTGCACTTTCAAGACAACGTCCTCGGTGAGGGTGGTTTCACGCGATGCGGTGCGTTCATACGGGCGTTTTCGCTGTCTTTTTTGGTTTTTGATGGGTTGGAATACCTAGTCGCATCGTTTCGTTTGGATTGTACGACGCGTCGGCGCATGCATGATTGCGCGGGGGACTGCAATGGACTGGCAGAAAAGACCATCTCGCCGTTGTCGTACATGCCTGTTTGGAAAGGTAGCGGTGCAGTACCTTCTCGATGGCATCCCGGTATCGTCGGTGATGCGGTGCGAACTCCAAACACTTTGCCCTGCGGTTCCGTCGCCTGGCGTTTGAACTGTCAGAGGCTTTGATAGTATATCAGCGCCCTGAACAGACATACAGCTGATACTATATAGAGTCGTTCAGATATCGGTACGCTATACATCACTGCAGATGCATACCCGGTGCGATTCTCTGTACGAGGCTGCGCGAACTCGAAGCCTATGGTGATGGACTCATGTCGTCTGTAGTATGGTTGCGCTCCAACATAGCTCCCGACCCCATGTGGTATGTAACTGCTGGCTCTACGAGTGATGTCTCAAGTGCGCGTCATTACGAGTCTTTACTGTCGGTCGTCGCTCCTGGCCCTCTTTCATCGATTCGTAAAGAAGAGAGATGCTTGTACGATGCCCAATGCAACCGCCGACGACGCTTGTATTCGCAAAGCAGAAATACATTTTGCACTCTCGAACGATGAAGAGTACTGCTGCATGTTGCGCGCGCAAGGATGGTTGTTGTGGTAGTGTTGCACATTCCTCGTCATGACGTCAGCGTCACATGTTATTGCGATATCTACATCCAACACTCGACGCGATGTTGTGGGATCATTTTCACTAGGTGACTCTTCGTAAACAACGTCAATCGTGTTCAAACACTCGACAGCATACATTTTGTTCGCGGACCGGACATACGCATTACCTCAGCCCGAGTGCGCTAACCCAGGTCATCTCCACCTTTCGGAAGCGGCACCGCCTAGCGATTCACCAACCATCAGCCGGGGACGCGCACTTAGCAACTCCGCATCAATAGAAATGATGGGCTCACACGTCATCCAAGCTGCATACGAGGTACCTCTCCGCAACGAGCATTGTAGGATGCGGGGCGGGGTCCTGCCACTTGACCTCGGTGCGGGGCGCAAAAGGGCCTTTGTACAAGTATCTTTTGTCCAAAAGCTTCATCGCAGCCATCAGTCAATTATCTAGATAAGAAAAGTATTCGCAACGTAAAACATGGCCGCCCAGAAAGAGTACAAGTTTCCAGCATTCGATGACCTGCCAAAGGTCGAGGGAATGCCTCAAGGCAGTATATGGGGGTTCTTCGACGAGAAAGGGAATAAGGATGAAGTCGGAAGTCGGTTTACGCCCCCCAAGGCACCTCAAAGCTACTCTACTAACACCAGACAGCCATCAATCTCCTCACCTCTGCTGTTGTGAAGGATGCATCCAAAGAAATCACTACCGGCGAGCACATTCAGCTCGACTGGGAACTCCACAACGTGCAATTCCCGGGCTTCAATCGCAAAGAGCTGGAACAGAAGCAGATTGACTTTGCAGAATTCTCTACCTTTTGCGCCAACGACGACGAGCTACATATCAACACGCAAGCTGGTTCGCAATGGGATAGCTTGAAGCATTTCGCCCATCAAGCGTCTGGCATGTATTATAATGGCCTGTCCCATGAAGACTGCAAGCATACCGACACAAACGGTACCCACAAGTGGTGTGAGAGGGGCGGTATAGTGGGCAGAGGTGTACTATGCGATTGGCTCAGGTGGTATGAAGAGAAGAAGGGGAAAGCGCCAAGTGCAGTCTCGAGGCACGAGATCCCGATTGACGAGATTGAAGAGACTCTGAAATGGCAGGGTACGACCGTCAAGCAAGGAGATATCCTGATGATCCGCACCGGATATGTGCGCTGGCACAAGTGAGTTCACGCGACGTTTGAGTCGAAAGGGCAGATGGCTAACGCACATAGTAACGCGAATGAGGCGGAGCGCAAAGCCGGCACCCGCGATAACAGTGTTGCTATCGGTATTCAAGCCAACGAAAAGACCGTACGTTGGCTGTACGACCGCCATTTCGCTGCCATGGTCGGCGATAATGTCGCTTTCGAAGCTTGGCCACCAAAACTCACAGACGGCTGGTGTCTACATGAGTGGCTTCTTGTTCACTGGGGCACTGCTATCGGCGAAATGTGGGACCTAGAGAGACTGAGTGAGCGGTGCAAGGATATGGGCCGGTATACGTTCTTCATGACGAGTGCGCCACTGCATGTTCGAGGCGGTATTGGTAGTCCGCCTGGTGCTATCGCTATCTTTTAGGGTCAATCATTGCGCTGGAATCAGTTAGGTTTTTCCTGAGCCTCTGAACGTAGATCTTGTCTCGCCTACCTACCTTTTTGGGTAACCTGGCGCCACCGGTCAATGTATACGCTGTCCACCGGCTACAAGGCCCGATTTGTAAGCCCATGATATTCGTAAGCCGACGATGTCTTTAGGCAACTTAGAACTTCGACAGTCAAGCAAGTTCATGGAAACCTGTTGTTTTTTACGATACTGGTAATTGATGTGGAGCTCTGATATCACCCGCCCGGATTTTCCCTTTATTGACCTATTCCTTCTATCGCCAGTGAGGAAGCACTTCAGTATACAGGTAAGCGATAAAGCAGTCTCCAAGATGCTATCAGTTATTCATTTAACTATCACTCCAATCACGTACTTATCAAACCTCATCACTCCAAGATGGATTCACAGACTTGCAGAGCATGGCGCCGCACTACAAGTCCGTTTCCACACTGGATCAAAATGACGACCCAGCCGCTCCCCGAAAGGCTCGGCCCCAACGAAGTACTCATCAGAATTCCTGCAGTAGGTCTCAGCTTTCGAGACCTAGCGATGTTAGAGCAAGGCGGATACCCGTTTGCAGTGGAAGATGGTGGCATCCCGGGTACCGACTGTGCAGCGGAGGTAGTCTCCATCGGCGGAGATATCATTGATATCATGATCGGTGATCGGGTAGCTCCAGTTGATCTGCTGAATATCAATGGCCACGAAAGAGAGGCCGCAGTGCATTCGCTCTGAGCAAATGCGCGGGGAGTGTTGAGGGAGTATACCATCTTCGAAGATAAGGCACTAGTGAAGCTAACGAAGCAGCTCTTGTGGGAAGAGGTAAGTTCAAAACATGAATCCTGGAAACTGGTCTGAGTTTGGCGCAGGCTGCGACAATTACCGCATATGCCATCACCGTCTGGAACTCGCTCGATGGGTTGAAAAATGTGGACAAGGATACTACGGTTGTGATCCAGGGTAAGTTGACGAGATTGTTTACTTAAAAAGGGGATGTAGTGCTGATGGTTGCTAGGAACCGGTGGTATTAGTATGTTTGCGCTCCTGATCAGCCTTGTGGCTGGCTTGAAGGTCATCATTAGTTCATCGTCAGATAAGAAATTGCAACGCCTCAAGCAGCTGGGGAATGTCAGAACAATCAACTACAAGACCCATCCGGATATTGCAGCGGAAGTACTGCGATTGAAAGATGGCAAAGGGGTGGACTATGTGATCAACAACGCTGGCATAAGCTCTATCCCCACAGACCTAGAGATGCTGCGCAAGGGCGGCAACATTGCTCCAGTCCTCTTTCTTGTGGAGCTCTCTGCTGACTTCTCGCCATCCGTACTCATGTCGCTCATTGAGAAGAATGCCAAGATTCAGTAGGTTCAGACCTGGGATTTTGGGAAACCGAGCTCCGCTAATGTCTGTAACTAGAGGCATCCTTGGAGGCTCCAGAGCAGGTCTGCAGGCAGCGTGTAATTTCTTGGAGGAGAAAAATGTGAGATTGACTGCGCTCATAGACCACGTCTTCCCATCTGAGCATGCTTCGGGTGCGTTTGAGTACCTCGATTCTGGAAGCCATGTGGGAAAAGTAGTGGTGAGGCTTTGATCCAAGTCAACATGGCGTCCCAGTCGTGGGTGAATTGATTTCGTTGCATGTAGGCTCCAGCCTTCATCTCGTGTACGATTAGTAGCTTGTTTGATATTCCTTTCTCAGTATACCCATAAGGCACACTCGCCTCATGTACGATAGAAATCTCATTTCATCTGTTCCTCGATTACCCTCATTCTATAAAAGGAGATGATAGTCGCCCATTATGAACGAGGCTAATTCTGTGTCGCGTTTTCATTCTGTCGTGCAGCTGGGAAATTCCTCGTGGGTACAAGAATTGCTGGCACTCCATCGCGTTCGTGATGAGGATAACGAAGGAACGAGCGATGAATGGCGCTTATCGATAAGTGAAGGCGCTAACCGTCCATGCCGCATCTAATCTTTTCGTATGGTCACATTCTCTCACCAACGTGTATAACAAACTCATCTGTTCTTGATCCCGCTTCACTTCCAATCTCAGCCCTCGATTGATGCGAAATTTGAGACAATTGCATGTCTCGGTAACGAGGCGAATTCTATTCAGCGCGCCAGCACGCCCTGCCCCGCAGCAAATCTTTCGCCGCCCTCCTTTCGCCATGGACCATTCCACGGATGCAACTGATCGCGTCCGTATGTCTTTCACATCAAGCTGAACGGGTTTGGCTGACATGTCAATGTAGAGAGGCTCTGTGCATCATGATACTCATGCCGTCCCACCGCAATTCATTCAAAAGGAACACTGGCGCTACCAAAGCATGCGCAAAGTAGACCTTGAAAGTGACCCAGGAATTTTTGATCTCAGTCAACGCGACCAATTTAGCGAAGAGCGCAAAGATATCTGGCGTCCCGCAGGCAAGATTCCTGCGGCTCGGATCGAGGCTGCTTGCCAGGCTTACGCAGGGGGTAAGCCGCTTTCAGCGCCAGTCGAAGATGCACCGATTTTCGAACATCGCGATTTTCCCGGCCTCCAAGTCATTTCCAGACTTCTTCCCCCAGATACCCAGGCTCTATTCACATCATGCTTGATGCATCGGGATCTGGCTGATCCGGGTCACAAGATCAATCTCCAAGCCGACTACGAGATTCCCTATCCACCCAAGCCCACATCCGAGGCATCTCGATTTGACAGCAGCTTCTTTCTTCGCGAACGATCGTCTTTAGATGAATGTCTGGTGCCGCGAGTGCCAGAGAAGCAGAAACCGTTGAATCACGAACAATTTTTGTACACGAAGCTCCGATGGCTCACACTCGGCGAGCAGTACGACTGGCCGACTCGCAGTTACGCGAAGCATGCAACACCTTTTCCTCGGGACTTGTCGACTCTAGTGACTGGGCTTTTTCCTCACATTCGACCCGAGTCCGGCGTGGTCTTGATGTACTCTGCTAAAGACTTCATGCCGGTACATCGCGATGTTAGCGAGCAATGCCAACGTGCGCTTGCGAGTTTTAGTGTCGGGTGCGACGGTATCTTTATCATGGCAAGGGGTGAGGATGATGGAGAAGGAGAGAATGCGCCCAGGACCGTCGCTATCCGAGTTCATAGCGGCGATGTCGTCCATCTCACAGGCGACGCACGATGGGCCTGGCATGCTATGGCGCGTTCCATACCAAGCACCTGTCCAACACATCTTGCGAATTGGCCGGTTGGCACTCCCGGCGCAACGCCAGCAGAGGAAAAAGCGTACAAGAAGTGGAAGGGCTACATGGGAACCAAGCGCATAAACGTCAGCTGTCGGCAGGTGTGGGATTAGTCCAACGGAAGCCAGAGGGACGGGCCGGGTGGTGAGTCCCATTACGGCGGAGGCGAGTTCCTTTGCGCCTCTATGGAACATACAAACCCGTCCCCTCGGTGACAACCGCAGGTTGTCGCTGGCAGCTCCGTAGTGTACTCCGCGGTGGAGTCGCCTCGAATGCAACACAACTTCGACCATCAATGCGCATTCCTTAAGTATCGTGATCTTCAGCGCATGTTTTTTTTTTTTGGCTTTCAGGCGCGAAGGACACATTTGGCCAGCAATGCTACTTTGGGAAGCTCCCGAAAGGCCCCCCTAACCACATTGCATAATCGCTCAGCGCGCAGCCTGGCTTCTCCAACTCTCCAACTCTCCAACTCTCAATCTCCACCAAGGCGGATCTGGCTTCTTATTGCTCACTGACGGGTCTGGGGTCCGCCTCTAGCGAGTCAGCTGGCTCAGCATGGGACCCTTACGCTAAACGCTTACCAGCCGTTCTCACCAAAGTTGTGGTTCGCCGGCGAACCAGATTCCACGCTAGCCCTAGAACCCACCTAAGGCTAATGACGAATGTTCTACCGAATGGGAACAGACGGACCAACGACGCCCTGAACGCCATGCGACGTAATCCCAGTCGTTTCTGACCTGCTGCTATCAACTGGTGGACGCCTCAACCTACCGTGAACCCCTGCCATGCCTCGTGTCAAGGGATATGGGTTGGTGCCGCTTTGTCTAGTGCCATGTCAAGTCATTCTTGACTCTTGGGACCCCAGAGGGCGAGAATGCAAGGAAGATAGTGGTTAAGAGTTGCCCCTCCCCGCCATGGCGACAGTTGAATTTGCTAGTTTATCTTCAGCCGCTTTGCTGCAATTCTTGTATTCATTTCATGCTTACTTTTGCATCGCATTGCTTGTTCTTGATTTTGGCGTAAAACGTTATGGGGGTGCTGAACCTCCCTCAATTCCGCTATCATGGGCCGTGGGTCCAGATGCTCATTGCTGGCCTGGGCGTTGGCTCTTCGGCTGGTATATACGTTGCACTGAATCTACTAGGAGCTGGTGGTGGGAGGCCGGACTCAGCTCAAGTCATTCAGGTTGTTAATGCAACACTCTGCGCAGGCAAGCCACGCATTTACAGTCACTACGCGAGACTATCACTCATCGAGATACAGTATGGTTCTTCTCTTCCTCTTTCGGCGGCTCGATCTTGAACAAACTTGGTCCTGGCCTTACCATGTGCATCGGCGTTCAGACTTATGCTGTATACGTTGGGTCACTTTGGTACTACGATGAAACTGGTAAGACTGGATATCCATATGCCGCTGGTCCTATCATCGGTATCGGCGCAGGTATGGTATTCATCACTGCTGGATATGTTGCTACTGGTTACCCCGAAGAGAGCGAGAAAGGATCGTACGCCACCATCTTGATGAACATGCAGGCTCTTGGTTCCGTCATCAGCGGCATCATTCCCGTGATCATCAATCGAAACTCCGACACTGTTGCTGGTGTTCCTCGATCTGTATATATATCCTTTATCGCCATCATGGTCATTGGCGGTTTGCTCTGCTTGGCTTTACTGCGACCGCACAAGCTTAAGAGAGACGATGGCTCAGTTGTAGCTGTAGACCGACCAAGAGGAGCCTGGGAGGAGTTCCGGTCTAATCTATTGGTCTTCACCGACCCGATCCTCCTCATGATGCTTCCAGCTTTCCTACCAGCTGAGGGCTTTTTGGTCTATAGCGGATCAGTCAATGGCAAGTACATCCAGATATTTCCACGTCATATCGCTTACGTCCTGGCAGCATTCAATAACAATCTTCGCACACGGTCGTTACTATCCTTCATCGCTGTTGTTCTGCAAATCCCCGCAGGATGGGCTCTGCAATGGGTTCTCGACTATCCAGGTTGGGGCCGTCGCAAGCGCGGTCTAGTCGGTCTCACTGGTGTCTCCGTACCTCTCGTCATCGCGTGGGTGTGGGAAATGGTATGTCATGTAGTCCACATCTCAATTATTGTGCTAATACTGTCCAGATCCGCACTCGTAACTACGACCGCAACAATCCGCCAACCAACCCAACAGATTGGGATCAAGAGAGGTTCGGATGGATTTTCTTCCTGTTCATGCTCAACTGGGTATTCTCCCAGCTCTGGCACAACATAGTGTACTACTGGATCGGCGCCTTGACAAACTCACCACAGAAGCTGACGCATTACGTCGGCATCTTCCGCGGCGTGCTCGGCGCTGGTGAGGCCATTTGTTTTGGTCTCGACAGTATTAAGATTCCATTTATCGCCGAGGCAGGAGGCATCTTGCTATTCTACCTCATGGGCATTGCAAGTTTCTGCTATTTAGGGATCTATCATATGACGGATACAAACTACGACAAGAAAGAGGAAGGAGCGGTCATTCCGAATCACATCTTAGAAAGAGAGAGATTGACACCCGGGGTTGAGATTTTCGAGAGCGTCAAAAGAGACTCGAGTGGTGGAGAAAAGGCTTGACCATTCCACACACCTCGGTGATCCCGGGGGGATCACTTCTACAATAGACCTATCTGATGCACCGTATACCACGCGTCAGTGAGCATTTTGTGTAACTTTGACCGATCAACACCTCAACGTACAGGGGATACTTTGCCGTATCGTTCGATTAGTACTTGAGCCACCATGTTTGCATACACGAATTGCAGTCTTCTAGCCAATCTTCATCTAACAACTCACGCCCCATGCACAATAATATGGCACCATGCACACCCTCAAGTCATGGAGGCTTGTGACCAACCAGTCAATGCGCTTTCAACGCTCCGGCGCTTCTGATTGGCTTCTCAACACACCCTCACGATGCGGCCATCCTGCCGTTTCCCTACGAAGTTGCGTCGCCAGTGTGTCACTGCGCAGGCACAGTTGATAACCATTCTCATTGCAATACTCCCGGCTATGCATTCGATGCAATCCGGTTTTCCGCCTGCCCACTCATTCGTTGCCCACGCACAATAATCAGCTGAGACGAGCAGCAAGGGTTCCTGCGGATTTTTCTCTCCGACAAAAAGAAAGGACCTGACAGCGGGTGGTAAATTTAGCCCCGTCGCGCGGCCACCCACGCCAACGGGCCGTCCCCGTGTCAACCTGCCGTATCGCAGCTGCACTACTACGACATGGCTGTCGCTTCACAAATGAGCTAAAAGCACCACCTGCCGAGAATGTGAGCGCATAATGTATCTGCGTGCTAAGCGCGCATGTACAGCTAACAAGTGCGCACGTGGAAGTCATCACCGCACCTGATCTAAAGCGATGCATGCATGCATGTGTTGAGTCGAATATAGCCTCGCGCCGGAAGCATCTACGTTTCGGGCTGGACGCCTTGTAGCCGGGGCGGTTTGCATGGGCTATAAGACTAGTAACGGCTATTCGGGTTGACACAAGCGGATAAGTGGGGAGCAAGGAAGAAAAGTTCCGAACGGGGGGTGTATACTGTTGGAGTACGCATTTGGAGTAAGTATTGCCGATGATCTGCAGGTTTCGGGGAAATGGCTGTAGTGTGTGTTGGAGTAAGAGGATGCAGGTCGACGGGAATGTGAGGATGGGCCTTTGGGACCTGCCGTGAGCGGTGTATTGTGCAGGAGATAAGGCAGTTATGAGGCAGGGATAGAGAAGAGAAGGTAAAAGATGCCGGGTACGATGCGAAGGAGCCGGAGTCACTGCAAGAAGACATTGGCCGCTGTCTGCGCGGCATCTGAAGGGTCAATTACTACAGGATAAGGATGATGGGCACGCTGCGCATCACGAGAAGTCGTGATGCTATGCTTCGTAAGACAACAGCCAAGCCGTCTTCAGCAACACCCTCCTCCATCCCCGCATAATCTCTCGTACGCTTTGGCAAGCTTACACAGCACTCCACTTCCACAGTCGCCCGAATCATCACTCTCATGCTCACTTCCAGCCCACCACTCCTAAATGTCCAAAAGCTCAAACCTGACAAGCAGCGTGCATGTCGTCTCATGTCCACCAAGATCCAACATGCGAATGAAATTCCATCCAGGCGTGACGTACATCAGTCTCACCGCAGCGACAGCGAAGATGGGGTTGCGCGCGAAGCTGTCGTCGCTCTTGATCAACATGCGCACGAACACTAGTTCATTGTCCTCGAACTCCCATTCCAGGACCTCTTTCCATACGGGGTCGTTAGCCGGTGAGTTGTCTTTGTGCATAAAACCGGTAAGCTTGTGGGGTTTGTAGCCCGCGGTCTTCCGCTTGGGTGGCATGTTGTTTAGGTCATTAGGGTGCACGAGCGTGCATGTTAGGTATGGCTTTATGTCGTCGTGCTCGCGGTCTCCTGGCAGCGGAACGTCTGTTGCACCTGCGACGTGCAGTCGCAGCTTCTTTCGGTTCCCAGTGCTGAGCTTTCCGGAGCCGCCAGCGCGCAGAGCAGCAGGCTTGAGCACGTAGCCACCGGAACCCGCAAAAAGCGCTTCGTTGATCTGTGAGCTGGCACCGAAAGTCTGCCAGTTGAGTGCACAAATCTGCGCGCCGATGCCCCAGAAGGGTACCGGAGCCAGGTTCTTGGAAGAGATTCGAGTGCCTTTCGGGTAGACGCGCATCAGGTGGTGGGCGTTGTGACGAGCAATCTTTGCACTGTTGGCTGCTAGGTGGGCTCGGAGACCAGATTCGGAGACGTTGATGAGCTGGTGGTGAGGCGCATTCTCGAGCTCGCTTTCGAACCAAGAGTTGTTGACAGGCTTGACAGACTGCGCATATACACCCAATTCAGCCAACTCGGGGATGATAGTGCCAGTGTTAGCAGCTTTCTTCTTATTGACATACTCCTGATGGGCCTGCTTCTGCTCTTCCTCGTCGGAGCTCGAATCGCTGCTGCTGCTTTCTTCCTCGTTTGGCAGGTGGTATTCGACGATGACGGCCACCTTGTTCTCAAGCTCGGCAAGAGTGACATGCTCGTGTTTACTAGGATCGACTTGTTCGCGCGTACCCTTATCGCGCACATCTTTACTCAGAAGTCGATGGCCGAGGACCTCTTGGAGGATTTGCGCGAGGCGAAGCTGGCCATGCGCATTGCAGTGATTCTCCAAAGAGATCATTATGGGCGCAGCGTTCTTCTCGTTCGCAGCTTCCTTGTCGACAACGTCCCGAATCGTCTCGCATACTTGTCGAAAGGGGATGTTAGATACAAGTGTATAGCCGTGTGTGACTTTGGGCTCTTCCTTGTTGTCATCGTTATCCCAAGCATCGATTTCAACACAACGAGATCCAGTGTGAAGCGCGATTTCGTAAGCTTGCGCGTGAGACTCGCCAAATAGTTGATGGGCCATGAGGTAGGTGTTGTGCGATGAGCTGATGAAATATTCAGGAAGCGGGTGGTTCCTGTCGATGACCTCGCGCGGAACATTGATGTGATTCTTGTCGAGCAGTTCGCGCAACGCAGTGGTAGGCTCATCTGACTTCAGCCCGGCTTCTGACTCTTGCAAGACCTTCTCTTTCACTAGATAGTTCTTCAGAGCTTCGCTAACGCGCAGCTTATCCTTGGTGACATGCGACTCCTGTGATGCGTGGCCGCCGCCTGCCACCGTCCCCGCGTCTATCTTCTCTCCCTTGTCATCTTCATCTACTTTCTTGGAGAAGGGGTTCAGCTTCGAGATACCGGATACTAGGTCAGCCATGGTGCACTATGTGTTGTACGATATGGATGTGTAGGGATGGTTCGTCCAGCCACAATGATGAGGGGGTTCAGAACATGTGGCTAGTTTAGTTGGCGGGGTAAGCTCGGCCGGTTCATACGGAAAGCAGTAGTGGGGCTAGGCAGTGGCGCAGCTCAAAACCTACAGACTTGGGAAACTGCATTGCAAATTTTCTCACATCTAGACCACGAGGATACTTCGCGGTTTCATCCTTAAGCGCATAGATAGTGCTCGTCTGCTTTGCTACTTCGGTTTTCGTCCGCTGGGAAGGGTCAGCCAGTATGACGTTTACCTCTCTCTGCTCCACTCTGGCACCACGATAAACGATTATAGTTGCAGGTAGATCTCACAAGCCCGGAGATCTTTAGCGTACATCTGCTGCACTTTCAGACTTTAGCTAATCTGCCCTTAGATTTTGTGCGCCCTGTGTTCAGCTACATAATAGATACTACAAAGTTGGATTATGGACATACTAATGCCAAACCATTGACCAGATAGTGATCACTTTGTTCAGCTGCTGGCTAGACAATACTCTCGAACAACTTGTTAGACAGTAAGATCATGAGTTTGATGGAAATTTTGAGATTCAACAGGGTTTACACCGGCAATTAGGCGTGTAATTTTAAATCCTGGGGGCCTGAAGGAACTACCCCGGAAGCGATGGTCTTATATCTCCTTCAATTACCCGCACCCTCTCGCAGTCTCTGCACGTTTTATGTTTCGATTTGTGGCATCGGCATCATGCCCACAAGCGCACTGGCTAAGTTTCGGTATCTTTTTGGCGAACCGCGGACGAGGTACAGCAAAGCCACCCATCTTGGCGATTCGAACTCGTCGCTGGAACTGGGGGTTGTGGCGCGTACGCAGGGACCCGAAACGCCGAAACCACCCAAGATTCATTACACCATCGGTTGGCGATTTGGGGCTACCAATTGCGCCGTTGCAGCATCAATCGTCTTTGTCATGAACCTTGTCGTCACTATCCTATGGACTACAAAGCACAAAAACGGCGAAATCTTCAAAGGAAATTGCGACGAAGCGCGACAGGTCAATTCAGTGCTTCACTTAATCATCAATGCGTTGAGTACTGTGCTGCTGTCATCGTCGAACTATACAATGCAATGTTTGTCGGCACCAACGCGAAGTGAGGTTGACGATGCCCACGCACAAGGAATGTGGCTGGATATTGGTATATTGAGCTTCCGAAATCTACGCCGGATTGAAAAAAGGCGCTTATTTCTTTGGTTGGCTCTTGGACTTTCCTCTCTGCCATTGCACCTGTTGTATGTCTGGTATCATAGGAAGATAACGCATGAAGCTGACATGATTAGTTACAATTCTGTCGTGTATATCACGATAGCAGCATCGAATTACAACGTATACGGCGTCACAGAAGAATTCGTTGTTGGATCAGAATGCCTAGGCTGCGGAAACTTCACAAAAGACGTCAATTCTACTATGATCAACGACATCTATCACAGGATCAACGACGGCCGCTTTGATCGAATTGAGAACATCGAATGCATCAAAGATTATTCGCAGACCTTTCAATCACATCCAGGAGATCTTCTTCTAGTTGTCAGGTATGAGGACATTGTTTGGTTGGACAAAGAGGGTCTTTCTGATTCCGCTTCGGTGGTCGGAAACCACTCCGCAGTGTTCTGGTCCACGATATCCAAAGGCTACCGATACGGCATGGGGCAATCGCCATATGATTGGATGTGTAGCGCAACAGTCCCCGACAGCTATGCCTCTGACGAAAGGTACATGTGCCAAGATCACGTGGGAGAATTGGAAGCATCTGCTAAAGATTGGACATTAGGTCCATGGGATCAATACTTTGGGGCATATGGAGCTACTACTGCCTTTAAAAAGCTGAATGGTCCCATTCAGTACTGTCTCCGGGAAAAGGCGGAGGCATCTTGCCAAGTGATATGGAACGTGCATATCGCAGCACTAGTCACGACACTAAACGCTCTCAAGGTCGCATTGATCCTTTATACAGCTTTACGTATTAAAGCAAAGCCGCTGATGTGTTTGGGTGATGCTTTAGCCTCATTCCTTCGACAGACAGATCCCTTCACCGTCAACATGTGCCTTGCATCAAGCAATGACATCGAAACCACTGAGAAGAACTTCAATGTTGGTGCAAAACAATGGAAAGAGAATAGACACAAATGGAAAGAGACTTCGAGTCCCTTACGACGAATAATCACTTTCTCGGCGTAAGTGACGACCAGCCATACTACTGGCTTTGCCATGACAGTGTGCAACCTCGATAACACTGTAACAGAATCGTACTCTCTATTGCAATGTCATTATGCCTCCTTCTGGTGGGGTATTACAAAGACATTGGGGGCAACAAATCCCTTAGCGATCTAGCTGCCATGGGCTTCGGTCAGCTGGATACACGAGCTCTCATCAACTACCCCATCAACACTGTTATAGGTAACACCCTAGTAGCAAACTTACCACAGCTCATACTTTCCACAATCTATGTGTCCTACAACAGCTTGTTCACTTGTATGATGCTGGGACAAGAATGGGCATCTTACGCACGTGAAAAGAAAGGACTTAGGTTGTCTGGCAAGCAGGAAGGTGCGCAGAGATCAACATACTTTCTGTCATTGCCGTATCGCTATGCTTTACCCCTCATGGCGATTTCTGGAGTACTGCATTGGATGGTATCTCAAAGCATTTTTTTTGCTGCTATAGAGGTATGTTGAGACTCCCTAGATGGGTAATAATCATGAAGGTCTAATCAAGGGAGTAGTTTTATACAGGCGAAGACTCCGAGCCGATGGAGCCATTGTATTATACTTGCGGATACTCTCCCATCGCCATCATCTCCGTCATGATAGTGGCGGTAATTCTTCTTGTCGTTGGGATCGGAGCCGGTTACATTCCTTTGCCGCCAGGCTCGACCTTAGTCGGCAGCTGCAGCGCAGCGATAAGCGCAGCATGCCACATTCTACGATCTGAGGGCGAAGATGGTGTCGAGATGTCGCGGCGAAAACTGATGTGGGGTGTTGTTGGTACACGGTCGGATGGTGTCGGTCATTGTGCACTCTCTGACAAGGAAGTAGTGAGGCCTCAGAAGGGTGAGCTGTACGCTGGGATATGAATGCAACTTCATAATTCGTTTTGGAGGAAGAGAGAGAGGCTGGGGGAATAGATTTTGTGTCACTTCTCCTGAATTCGACCTTTTGCACCCACTAGACGTGCATGTCAGTTTCTCCAGATGAGGTGACTGGGGTATGCAAAACTCCGATATGAACCTTGATGGGTCTGGTCTAGATGCGGTATTATCATCATTGACATCATCGAAGAGACATCGCAGAACAATCCCAGGAAGATTCTGGAAGCTGCTCCTGATATAAGGTGATGCTCCGTAAATGCGCCTTCTCTTAAGTTGGTCCGGCTTCCATTTGCTTACGAGGATAACAACAAGCAGCCTCCTGTATTCATTCAATACGTACCATGCCTGCACTAGGCCAATAGAGGTTCTACTTATAGTCGGTTTCCAGGACAATTAAACAAAATGCACGGAATAAACTGGCATGTTTTATCCCAAATCGGGTCGCTGTATCCCCACAATATGTAAATAGAGTAGCACGTGGCTCTACGCGTCTCTAACGCGAAAGTTCCGTGATCGTATTCTTGATAGAGAATCCTACTTCAGACCCAGAGATGTACCAATCCGTTGTACATGCTTACTCGCGCGTATTAGTAATGAGCACTTCTAAGTCTGCAATCCATAGATACGTCAAACGTTTTAAACTGTCACCAAACGATATAACAGACTTACACTTGAGTCTAGAAGCATGACTGAACGGGTGTACATACTCTTTTAGACCTAAGTTGTTTAGCTGTGAACAAATTCTCTGATCTATACAGAGATAGTACGCAATTAGTAAAGGCGGTGGCCAAATATGTAATGCCGAAACATTTTCCGGCTTATTTCTATGAAATGATCATATTTCTATAGACAGACTTAATGGTCATCGCTTTCAATAGTGCTTGCGGCCTCCCTACATCACGTGATATCGTGGGCCCATATATCATTTCTACTAATGAATATCCAGCTGCATCCGTGTCACCTAGTATGGCGTGGAAAAGGCCTATAAGGGCGTAGAACAGCTCCATAGGGACATCAATACTCTGTGCAATGTGCAGTAGGAGATGTCTCTTACCAATCTACTACAATCTTATCATTGTCACCCTTCAACAGCTGAAACACAATGCAGCATCTGCAAGCCTTTTCTGTTGTGCTTCTCGGCCTTTCCAGTATGGCCGCAGCCTCCCCGATCGCCGATGCACAGCACTTGACACACCGCACCAGATGTCTTTACCAGGACCCAAGAACTTGCGACAGAGGCTGCCCCGATCGCGGCTGTTATGCTGGTGTCTGCTGGTACAACTGCTGAAACTTTCGTTGAAATAAACTACTTGTAGGCGTGTGAACACCGTGAGTAAAGCATTCCCGCCTTCGCGATCACTCGTTTGTTTCGCGGAAACTCTTGACAAGAAACCAACACTAACGCAAATCCCAGGGCACCGGCCAGACATTGTTCTTCGCGTCTTTCCCTTCGGCCATCTGCAGATTAAATGACGGCTGTCAAACTATATTTGAGATCGCGTTGCGCAGTAGAAAGGGTGGGAAGGGAGAAAGAAGTGACAACTTGATAAACCCCCCCTCCCGAACAATCAAGAACGGGTGCAACCTAATCATTGATCATTGCCTGGAAGAGTTCATCACATACTTGCAGGCCTTCTGGTGATAACACGGTGAAGCTACTGGAAAAGTTACGAATCTGATCATATGTCTTGGCCCATCTGTCTGCGCAAGCTCAAGCTCACGCCCACGAACTCGACCGCGTGACAATCGCTGCTCCGTTGTTGAGGCCGAGTCCATACAGTGAATGTGTGACAGTGAACTTTTATAACTAGCAAAGACGACCTGGTGCTTTTCTTAGTATGTTCTCATCGTGATGCCCCTATCTCGTCAGCTGTAGCGGTGTGCAACCGATCGGTATCCTGCGGAAGTTGCCGGGAGTATCCCCTCAAGAATTGGTACGATACTGATATGACTTGGAAACACAAGCAACGCATTACGCCTCTAAGAGTGGAAATCAAAGTTACTATTCAAATTAGGTTGCAAAGGAAAGACTGAAGCACCTAGGCAGCACCGGGTGATCGGCAAGAGTGGCGCAGCCTCGCGTATGGGGCCAAATACCAAGAACACAACAAATGATAGCGCCAGGCTGCTATGTGAGATACGAAGCGTGAATATACATTCAACAAAACCGTTTTTCACAAGAACGAAATAGTAGACAGTACAGGAAGCGAAGGGACTTTGGGGCGTCATCCTCTCGCGCTCTTTTCAACAACCAAGGTATCTCAGCCCCGCCATTAATGACGCGTCTGGCCAGAAACCTACTGACCGAGCAAGGTAGAGCTAGCGAGTTCCGTTCGAAAGCCTCTCATCCCCTTTGGTACCGTTTGTAATCGACGCCGTGCGCTTCGCTTCGCCCTCGTTCACGGCCAAATCCACCTCGATCCACACCTCGCACGTACACAACGTTGCAGGCGGCCCCCCGGCCTGGAGCCCCGCAACTCCACCCGCTGAATCGATTGAGTGGAGGTCCTTGAGAAGGTTTACAACTTGTTCATAAGGGGTTGAGTCCAGGCAAACTTTGCGTAGGTTGCTGTGGCGGGAACATGCGGTCTGAGATGCATTGGGATGGGCTATGAAGCATCAGCTCTTCGCTCACCCATGATTTGAAGTATGGACTACCTTGGAGCGATGAGAAGCCAGCGGCTTGGGCCTTCTCTTTCGCAATCCACGCTCCCACGCAAGACAAGTCACTGCCATGTTGTTGAGCAGAATGACACGCTGCCGCGTTGACGTGGAAGATGACTGGAGACTCAAGGCCTACTTCTGTCGAAGGCGTGTCACCCTGCTTGAAGGTCCTTGAAGACCCATAGAATGTAGCGCCCGTGGCGACTACTGATGAACCTGTGGATGGCATACTGAAAGGGATAGACAAGATCGTAGCTAAAAAAGATGGATAGTTTCGGCCCGGCTTATTAGGGACGAGTGAAAGGCGCTACTTATATCCAACCCATGACGATTGCTGCCAGATCCCGCCGAATGAGTCCCTCTGGAAGTGAGACATGCGCAGCTCACGCAACCGCAGCGAAAAGATCAAGCGCAGAATCGGGATAACTCGATAAATGCACAAAATGAGCATCCTTCCACGCTGCATCTCAGTTTGGAAAGTATTGGTGCACAGGGTACTTTGCGCGGATGCATGGATTAGATGCCCCACGGGACCTATGACATCTAGTCCATGCTAGGAAAGAGCGAAAGGACATGAACCTGGTCGTGAGCTCGTGGCTGTGGGACGAGGCGCAAGCGAGCAGCGTAGCATTCAATCCTTTTCGCCACGTTGGGAAGGCTCCGCGGACGAGTAGTGTGGAGTAAGGTAGGCTACTACTGACCAATGAGCACGCATCGACATGGTGCCTTGCGTTGGCGCCAATGGGAAGAACGGAGGCTTTCATGACATGCTGTACAAGAAGAGTATTCGTGCAACCAGTGTATACAGCCTAGTCCGGCGATGGCACTGATCGGCTTTCCCGGGTGATTCGGGCATGCTGGACGACTTCTGTTGGTTGCACAAGCAGGAAACGGGGAACTCGGAAGGCCGAACTAGGGGAGTTGACCGGCTCCAAGGTCTTTTCCACGTTAGGCGACGCGGGCCGCGCTGTCACAACGATGCGTGAAGTGTTTGTCGAGTATCATTGTTGACACCGTTCTGCACCTCACCTGCTAGCGCAGCGCGCAAAGCATGTATTGCTACTCATGTAACGTGGAAAGCAGCAGCAGGCCTTGATAGAATTTGCTGAAGCCTGGGCCTGAACTTGAGGTCAACGGCTCTATGCCAAACATAGCGTTAGATAAGTGCCTGATCGGTCAAAGCAGACTTTGGGAGGGTGAGACAAATGCCAGCAAGACGCGAGACTTGCGCAAGGGTACAACGAGGCTACCGACCGCTCTCGGTGAGCCTTCCGACCAATGTGTTCTCATTCTACGGGCACCAGCGAGCGATGATTGTGCCTGAGGCATTCAAATGGCGATGCACCGGCATCGGCACAGCCACAACTAGCAGGAGAAATTACCGACACCGTATGAGTAGCTGACGCCAAGAGAGGAAGCATCGGCCCTCTTTGTGTACTCTCTTGCGCTACCTAGATTGTAGGATGAGTCTCCGGTCTGGGGCTATTCGTCTTGCACGCTCTGTCTACCTGCTGTGGGCCGATGTAAGCCCCGATGTAATGGCACGAAGATTTAGTCCCCGCATAAGCGAATTTTGTGCAGCGCGTATCGTCTGCGAAAGTGGTGTTTAGTATGGTGTTGAGTAGCGCTCAGAGGAAGGGTGGTCAGACGTTTCGCGTTGAGCGTTCCGCGGAGTGGGGAGGAACGAATGACCATCTGGCACCGGCTCGGCCCTCTACCTAGCCCCCTGGCTCGTTAGCCCTCCAGGCTCTCTGCTCCCGCGGCTCAAACCTAGAAAGCTCACGCCATGACTGAAAGCCTTAGATATGTACCCAGTGCTCGGAACGGATTCAAGTTAACCTTAGATGAGTGCTTCAGCAACGTTGACGTGGCGCAGTCGGCTTACACGCGGAGCAGGGACTCAAAGACCGAGGCACTAGCTGGTTATGAAGGGATGGCCGGGCAACAGGACTCAGTCTGTTCCGCCGGTCGTTCCTTTTTGAAGCTCAGGGTCCAGTTTGCGTGGGATTCAGACCCCCAGGTTCCTGTGGGGGTGGAAATCAACAGAGAGCGCCGTGTAGCTAAAACGCGGTGAAGGCACGCAACACACGATAGAAAGACAGCCAACGTTCAGTATAGGACGGTCAACCATGAGCGGCTTAGCGTCGGCAGTCTCTCAGGAGAAGCTGCGCTCGACTTGCAATCAGTGTACCCTGTCCAAGGTGCGCTGCAACAAGCGCAAGCCGACATGCCAGCGCTGCCAGACACACAACTTTAGATGCGTATATGACCGCTCGCGGCGGCGGGGCAAGCCGCGGAGCGGTCAACAGCAGCGCTCCCTCGACGGGTCTTCGACCTCATATCCTGCTCAGAGCGAGCTCTGCAATTGGCCCAACGCCTACAACAATGAGAGCATGGACCCCTTGGCCGAGCTCACACGCCTCCTACCCGGCGACGACATGGTTGACTACAGTCTCTGGGCCGATGCCGATGCTATGCTCTCCAGCGCCAGCTCAGACATCACACGCGAGGGGAGCAGGAGCGACACGTCGGTACGAATGACGTTTGCACCGTTAGACAGACCCTGCCAAGGCGAAACATGCACAAGCACAGTCTTCTGCACACTCGGCACGCTTTAGTAATTCTCCCCAGACTCTCTCAATGCATCTGGACGCTTGCTGATACGACCCAGCTCCATGGGCGCTGCAACGGGCAGCCGAGTGCACACCATCCAGGATGCCAAACAACTATTCAGCGGCCTTATTCTACAAACTGTCCGAACCACCATGGGCCGCCTTCAGACGCTACTGAAAAATGATTGTTCATACTGCGCCCAGCAGGTCGATCTGGGAATCCTCCTCTCGGCCGTCGTCTCCAAGATGCTCACCTGGTACCGCACTATTCTCGACACCATGTCCGATCTCTCTGCTAAACATGCCTCTGCCCCACGCGAATCCGTCTCCAGATCGTCCATCATGGTTGGCGACTTTCAGCTCGACTCCACCATGGAGACGCGCATGAAGGCACAACTCCTACTTTGGGAACTGGAGGAGATGTCATTGCTGCTCAAACTCCTCTCCGAGCGCAATAGCCGCGCTTCAGCTGGCGGGGACGTCTACTCCTCGCTTGGTAAACGACTGCGCGCTTCGCTCGCCGAGCTTACGTCCGAGATCAACGCCTTGATGGTACGCGGAAAAGCATCTGGTTGTTGAACTAAGCGAGTAGAGGAGAGGCACTATAGTTAGGAGATTGGAACAGGGCATCGCAGGTAGTTGCAAGGGACGGGAAAGATTGATTTGTGGCATAGCAGATATTGATTAGGCACATAATAAGCATAATTGCTAACATGGCTTCTAGGAGCTGGCTGGTTCCGCAACGTTTCTTTTGACGCGCTCCTTTGCGCCACCCTGCCCAACTCCTTCCCCCCCCCCCCCGGACCCCACTAGCGTGTCTTAGCCCGGGTACCTGATCTGAGCTTGGCCAACTCGTATCCAGTGCATTCTCACGACTATCTTACAGCCAGCCGTACAGTGTGATGGTACTCGCTCATACCTTGGCAATCAGCTTGCCATTAGAAAGTGACCATCGAGCTCCCATCAAAACCACGCATCCAGCGCACATTAGACTTCCGCCGAAGATTTTGAGACGGTCATAGTTTGTACCGTCATCGGTAACAAGCGAGCCAGTGATGGGATTGCCGACCAGGACAGCAAGAGCAACGAATGTGTACATGGTACCCGTTCGAATACCAATCTGCCTAACGTCGCTGATCTGTGCAACTAGTGCAGGGCCCATGCTAACAATCGTGCCAGAGCTGAAGCCGAAGAAGGCCGAATACAACCATCGAGTCGTGTTGGTATTGGCAGGAACCCAGATTGCCAACGTGAAGATGGCCGTAAGCCATGACATGACAATGACCACGTTGAAGCGGCCGTACTTATCAGCGATGGGCGCTGGGAGCGTGCGGCCGAGGATGCTGACGCCGTTGAAGACTGAGACGAGGTAGATGGAGATGTTGTGGCTCATGCCGTTGGTTACAGCTTCGATGGACAGGAAGATGAAGGGAACAAAAAGGCCGCAGAATATCAGTAACATGGACAAGCTGAGTAAAAGAAATGGGAGCCTAGGAAGACGTTAGTCATGAAATAGGACAGTTTTGTTAGGTGCGAACTCACTCGGTCATTGGTTTGACGAAATCCATGGCCGTGAACGGTGCCTTGGTGGGCGGGATGCGGCACTTGATCGTATAACTGGCGATTGTAGCCAAGACGAGCACTAAGAGAGCGCAGGTCCGCATGGCCCATCCGAAGCCGATTTGTTCAATCAAATTCCGCACCATGATGGGGAAAATGACACCCCCCAAGCTAGATCCACATGCAGCAATGCTAAATGCAACTGCGCGCTTCTTCATGAACCAGGTTGCAAGGCAAGACGAGGCCGGATAGAAGAGTAAGGAAGCGCCGATAGAGCTGCAGATGGATTGGCTAAGAATAAACTGATAATATTTCGTCGACAATGAAGCCATCATGAGCCCGAAGACGTGGGAAAAGCTGCACAAAGGGTTAGTCCAGCGCATGTTTTGAGCGCAAGTGGTGAACTTACATGCCAACAGGCAGTAGCCAAGTTGGGCCATAGTAATCTTGGAATCTGCCAACCCAGCTTCCTCCCAAGAACATAAAGCAAGCTTCGATTGACGGAATCCACGAAACTTGGCTAGGTGTGTAGTCTTTGAGCTGGTTGAGCTGGTAGTGCTCCTGGAACGCTCCAATGGCACCTATCCAGCCAAACGAGATCAACATGGCGCAGAAACTACCCAAGACAGTGAGCCATGCCTCAGCACCACCGTCAGGAAATGCGCTTGGATGCCAAGGATTGACACCCACCAATGACACCCCTTTTTTGGCGTCCAAAGAAGGCGGGCCGCTGGAGGCCAGGACCATTGGTGTGTTAGGTACATCGTCGGTATAGATGCGATCTGAAGAGCGATCAGTCATTGCGCGTGCGTGTTTCTCTCGTGTGTTGCTAAGAGAAAGAGGAGGACAGGATGGGAAGTCAACAGGGAGAAGATGGAGACGGTGTAACTTTGATTGCTGCGACAGCATCTGTAGAATGGGCCATGGCCATTATAAAGGGAAATTTGACGAAGAATGCAATCGATGCTGAAAATGCACTTTGGAGGATTGTTTGTAACGCGTGTGAGCGTCGGGGCATGAGCGATCCATCGGCTTTGCAACGATTGGCTGGTCGGTATCTTGGCGGCATCGCTGAACAATCCGAGGGTGAGCCGCGAGCGACCGGGCCTAACCCGCACACGTCGCAACCGAGAACGCCATCGACATCGCCCTCGGTCTCGCGTCAGTTGTGAGCACTAGCCAAACAAGTGTTGACCCATTACATCGACGGTGTTTCCACACGTCGGCTGTGTTCTAAGGCGTTTCCCCAGGCATCAGAAATTAGTGTGTCGCTTCACAACGGTTTCCAGGCGCCATGGGTTCTTCCCAAGATTCATGACCAAGATGGCCTTCTCCAGACCGCGGTACCAAAGCATACAACTAGCGGGACCGATAAGACGTGGGCAAGAGAATATTCAATAAGAACAAGGATGACATTAAAGATGATAACCGGTAACTCGTCGCTTAACAACATGTACAAATCGCTGTGCAGAATAGCCCTTTGCGTCGAAATGGTAGAAGACAAGAAGCCGTTCATGTTGGCCTGCGCTTATGGGGGCGGCCATCATAAGCCCCTCTTTTCCCTGCCATCTTTGGCTTCCTTAATAATGCTGTCGAGTTCGCGGATCATTTCGTCTGCTGCAATGTTTTGATCCTGCGCGCAAGTGCAACCAGCAGAGGCAGACGTGCCAACGTTGCAATCTCTAGAAATGCCTACTGGAACATCGCAGAGCGGTGTGTAGTCGAGCCTTTGACGAGGATGCACGCCGAGAGGAAGGTGTGGGCGCAGTGGTGTTTGGAGCAAAACCGAATGATAGGGACAGCGGATGTGTGGGAGGGATATAGACGCGGAGACCGGCGCGTCAGGCGTCTCCCCCTGGTAGCAGGGTTTGACGTAAGCGTCATCGTGTCCTGCGTAACCGTTCGTTTTGCGAACCCCTGAATCATGAATTTTGGCCATGTTGCTTTGTCATGTCAGTGATATTCGCCTACTTTGCCTGCAAATGTCGCAGATCAATGAGGGAATTGACCTACCTATGGTTTTGCTGCAAGTAAAGATGCGAAAGAAGATGTGAAAGAAGATGCGAAAGAAGAGAAGCTGGGCCCGAGAGGCGAGACAGTGGTGGTGGTAATTGTCTGTTTAGTATTCAATGTGAAAGGGGGCGTGACACTTTATAGCACTCGACTCTCTCAACATCACAAGACAGGTGCGACTAATTTGACACGTCAACGGCTATCATCTCATCAATGATCTACACTTCCGCATCTGGGCACCGTGACGACTCGAAGCGATAGCTGTAGACACATACCGTAGTGCGGGGATTAGTAAAGGGGCGGAAACGACACCCACACATTGGCAGGGGAGTGAGAACTCTATCAAAACCAGCTGGAATCCCTACGTCTTGCGATTCATTGTGTCCGAGCGCACCATGGAGATGCACCGAGGACCATCGTCTTTGCCCAACCGTGAACCCGGATAGAGAGAAAGGCGGACTCGAAGGTTTCTTGGAAGACTTTGCGGCGTTTCATGTTCTGGATTTCCGAGTCCCCTGGCTAGCAGAATTGGGAAGAGGTCGGGGGTTGGGGCCGGGGGTGGATAGGGGTGGATGGGGAATTCGCGGTCCTGATGGCAGGGAAGCCATTGCCGAAGACGGTAACTGGCAGACTTTTGAAACGACATTCGATCTTCACTTTACTGTTAGTGCATTGTGTACGTTGTTCCAATCCCCAAAGTGCCAAAGGCGGTTGGTTCGTGGCCAGGCATCCAAGTTAGACCGATCATGCCCAGGAACACCTATGCATAGGAAATAGCGGTCCTGCACGAATATAGGGGTATGGAATCTGGATGTCACTATTTAGTCACAAGATGAAAACTCTCCATGCATACGGGGTGAGCAAAGGCTTGCGCTCAGGCTCTTGTAACGATGTATCCGTATCAGTGCTAGGGTAAGCGACCGAGGGACCTTGGAAATGGTTGAGATAGACGGTGGCGCCTTCTCGAAGGCGCGGAAAATCGGCAAACAGCCTCAGAGAACTGTTTCTGAATGCTCGGCATGCAATCTCACCATGCAGGTCTTCGGCCGCAGCGACTCCACAAGGCGGCCCAAGGTAGACACAGTCAGAGTGACCTTTCCCAAGGTGCGAACACCAGTAAACGATGCAGAGAAAGAATCAACGTGAGTCTGATGTATGTCTACTTGTACAGTGCGTATTCAATGTACCATGACATTGCGTTCAATGCCGAGCGTGTAGCACCCTGCCATGATTAGTTCAAGTCGTGCCGCGCGAAGATGGCGCAAGCTTGGGATTCTCGATGCGCAATAGCATGGAAACGGGTAATTAAACTTATAATAGGGCGATTGATGAGAGTAGACTTCGGCGCGGAAGGTGGTAGCAAGGTGGGCTGGCGGCCGCCCACTGTATTGGGGGCAAGGGCGAGAAGGCAGACAATAAGGCAAATGTCTTGACAATCACGAGAGCCAGACAAACCACTGCCGTAGTAGACTGTTATGCGTGTCAGATAAGCCATACTAATTGCGCCTTAGTGTCTGGGTCCCTCAGCTTACGATTCCAGCTAATAGCTTCTGATCTTGTGGCAAGGTATAGCACTAAGCGCCGACTTGGGGGCTAGAATGGGGGCCCAAAAACGGTCTCTACCTTCAAATGTAGGACCAATCTGCAGTAGTTCCACGAGACTTGTTCGATGAGCGTGGCAAAGGAGAGGAGATTTGGACACGACATGATCGACATGGACATCTGTTCACCGCCATGTACGCCTGGAGCGATTCTTTTGATTGCAGGGTGCGCCCAAATCATTCGTTGAAGGTGAAGATCGACAGGACATCTGAAGCAGCGGAAGTCCCATGCTCACATCAAGGACTCTGGTCCGCTGCACGCAGGATCAAGGATGGGGTGTAGCGCTTGCGAACACGTCATCATGAAAGGCGTCCGGCGCGGTACGCATACGATATTCTTATCATGGTAGGGCATCGCTAAAGCAGGACCAAGACGTCGCTCAGATGTCATGATCGTAGTGGGTGCTGCAGCAGCATGGGTGTTGCAGCGCAAGCGGGGAGTGGGTGTGAGACATTAATTGTTTTCCCGGTTTTCGCGGTGTAAGATGTTGTCGCAACAGGGCCTAGTTCGAGTTCGCCGTTATGACGTTCGACATGGGGAACCGGACCGTTTTCGTTCGGGCGTTACCGCTCCACAGCTTCGCGGATGATGGTGGGGGAGCGGAGCCGAGGCCATCGCGACCAGGTACCAAAAAAACATTCGGAGCCTGCGATAGCCGCAAAACTCATCACCACGAACTCACGAGGACGCAGGGGTTTTCCGCGCGCATAGAACCCATCACAACACTGCGGCTTGCGCGATGAACGGCACCAATGGCACCAATGGCGTATCGGCGTCATCGAAGCTTCTGTGGAAGCATTCATCTCCGCAATCTACGCCCATGCACCGGTTCCTTGACTCAGTGAACCAGAGATACGGTCTGAAACTATCCGACTACAAAGATTTCCACCGATGGAGTATTGACAACGTCAACGACTTCTGGCAGAGTACCTGGGATTTTGTCGGCGTTAGACATGACGGGTCGCCGTCATCAGTCAGTCATCCAAGCCACATGCGCATTCGTGCTCTCTGCTTACCATGCCTAGGCTGTTGATACAAGCGCACCCATGTTTCCACGTCCAGCCTTCTTTCCGGGAGCAAACCTAAACTTCGCCGAGAACTTGCTCTTCCCTACCCAGAAAGTCGACCCCGAATCACCTGCCGTAATCGCCGCGACGGAGACACTACGGGAAACCGTGACATGGAAAAAATTGAGGGAGAGAGTGAGGATGTGCCAGGCGGGCATGCTATCACTAGGATTGAAAGAGGGTGATAGAGTTGCCGGCTACGTGGCCAACCACACCAATGCATTGGTGGCCATGCTTGCTGCGACATCGCTAGGAGCCGTTTGGACGGCCGTCAGTCCAGACACAGGCGTGCATGCCGTACTAGATCGACTACGCCAAATAGAACCGGTACTTCTGTTCGCAGATAACGCCGCCTTTTACAATGGCCGAACTCACCCGGTGCTGCCCAAGGTCACCGAGATTACTAAGGAACTCTCAACTCTCCAGGCCGCTGTAATCTTCCCCACGGTAGCGTCTGTCAAATTTGACGTCAGTTCGATACCTGTTGCATCGGGAAAGACCTACGATTACGCCACTTTTACTTCACTGAAGTCAACATCAGAGCTCACGTTCAGGCGGCTCCCGCCAGATCATCCAGTCTACATCTTATACTCGAGTGGCACAACTGGAGCACCCAAATGTATCGTGCACGGTGCCATCGGTACGCTACTCCAGCACAAGAAGGAGCACATCATCCACTGTTCCATCACCTCACAGTCAAGACTATTCTATTTCACGACATGCACATGGATGATGTGGCATTGGCTGGTCAGCGGACTGGCATCAGGAGCTACCTTAATTTTATACGATGGCTCACCGTTCAGATACGTCGATAGTTTCGATCCGACTACTTCTGCTCCAGACGATCTCGCCATGCATCGACTCATCGATGAGTTCGGCATCACGCACTTTGGCACATCTGCTAAATATTTGTCCATCCTAGAGCAAAAGTCAGTCGATCCTGCTGCCGCCGGGCTCGCCATGAAGCACCTTGAGGCAATTTACTCTACTGGTTCGCCGCTTGCACCATCGACGTTCTCATATGTTTACTCGGCCTTTCCTTCATCGATCAACCTTGGTAGCATTACTGGAGGTACTGACATCATATCACTCTTCGGTGCGCCAAATCCTTTACTTCCAGTCTACGAAGGCGAAATCCAAGGCCCGGGGTTGGGTATGGCGATCGCTGCATATGACTTTACTGGTGCTGACATCTCCTCCACTGGCGAACCGGGCGACTTGGTTTGTACCAAGTCCTTCATATGTCAGCCGGTAGCCTTCTGGGGCCCTGACGGCGAGACTAAGTACCGGAAATCTTATTTCGACAAGTTTACGAACGAGAAGAATCAGCCCATCTGGCACCATGGCGATTTCGTGCGCTTCAACCCTGAAACCGGCGGACTATGGATGCTTGGGCGGAGCGATGGCATTCTCAAGCCTGCAGGTGTGCGTTTCGGGTCTGCTGAGATCTACAATGTCGTGCTTCAGCATTTCCCAGAGGATGTTGCCGATGCGCTATGTATCGGTCGGAGACGAGAGACCGACACAGATGAGACTGTCGTGCTGTTCCTTAAGATGTCAGATGGTCGTCAACTCACGTCCGGTCTGGTCGATAGGATCAAAATCACAATCAAGAACGCGCTGAGTGCACGCCATGTGCCCGCGGTGGTGGATGAGTGCCCAGAAATCCCAGTGACCACTAACGGGAAGAAGTAAGTGCATGCGATGACGGTTTCCGATCTACTTGTTAACGGATGATAGGGTCGAAGGAGCTGTCAAGCAGATCCTTTGCGGGATGAACGTCAAGACAAGTGCCAGCGTCGCAAACGCTGACTGTTTGGACTGGTACCGACAGTGGGCGGATGCTCACTAAGACGGATGAAATACCCTGACCATTAATGAACAATGATCTCAATTCGGCTACAGATGCTCGCACAATTCCGAAGGGCCTAATCCTCATTTCGCTTGCTCCACACATCAATCGCAAGGGTTGCAATGCCAATCACTAACGTGCTCATTGCGATCAGGGCTATCGAGTTTCTCTTGGCCCATTTCCACGATATCTTGCTAGAGGAATTCGAGTCTAGCAAGTCCATCAATACCTCCAATCGCTGACTCCAATAAAGCCATTCGATGTCGCAACAGGCTTCAGGCTAACCGAACAGATCCGTGTCGGCGCACGATGGATCTATACCCCATTTTCTAGCGATATCCTGGCTTGGAATGTCATCCCAAGGGAATATAATGAGCTTGAATGAATGCATCGTTTCCAGGAGTAACTCCGATGGAATGATCTCACTATGTAACGTTACTCGTGAACAGGTCTTTTGAACGACGGACATCCTACGCACGGTGCCGCGGAAGCATTGGCTCTGTTCCTGGCCAAACATTCCTTGAGGAAGTCTATGTGATGGAATAGGTAAACGCATTTTGACTCAGAATCGTACAAAAGATGTTTTTGGAAGTCGTTCGTTGGCGAAAGCTTGATGCCGCATGCATCCAGTCTCGCTGCGGAAAGCCCTGCTAATCTCGTCGCTCGGGCAGGGCCCGACTGACCACATTGTTTTATCTTCGACACGAAGAATGTTCTGCCTGACAAGTTGTCCAGCCATACTGAATGTCGCGGATTCACGCCCATACGCGAATCGAAGAAGTTCGGCTGTGAGCATGGCACCATGAAGAGAGCGCTCATTGCGAGATCGGAAGCTCTGTTGAAATCCGAATCTGGTGCAATCCTACAATGCGTGGCTCGGTATTCTTGCACTAGGTTGCGACGAGGTTTATCTGGGTGATGTCTGATAAAGTCGACGATTTCCAGAAGGTCCTGATGACTGTGAAGAATATCATCGTCCATGCTGCGGCTTGTAATGACAGCATAGAACTGGAGATAGGAAGCTATGGCAGGCCTTTTAATCCAGGAGCAGTTTTCGGCCTGGCATTTCCCTTGATTTGAACATGCAAGGCAGTCTTCCCAGTCGAATACCGTCTTGCAGACGTGGTCCCAAATGCGCGAGCTCGGCCTGCTTAACGGAAACAAGATAGATAGCGCAGTAGAGTTGAAAGAGGGTGCCATGGATCCCGTGTTGCTGATACGCAAGGAGGAGAGCCCTCGAGGCCGCTCTGATGTCGATGGCAATGCACCGTTCAGCCTGATCACATGAGGTTGTAGATGACACTTCAACGAGGTTATTGGGCTCAGCGCGAGGCAACGAGGCGTTTCCTGCAGCCCAAGGCTCATAAATCTTAGGATCCTTTGGATGTATTGGAGCCACGCGTTTACCCCACCCATTTTGCGCCCTCGTGAGGGCCGCCGAATCACCAGTGCTCAGCCTTTTCTCTCTTGATGCTGTCTTCGTTGTAACTCCTTCGAGCCACGCGGCTTTTGCAAGACTTATGCTCTCCTCAACAAACATCGTCCTAGTCGCCTTCCACAAGCTGTGACGATCATAGGGCCGTGATGGCTGCACTACAATCCCCTAGCCAAGGCCTCTCTCGCGCATCCGAAGGCATTGCCTCGGGCCCCATACCCTAGCCCATGAGCCACCCTGAAAGGCCAAAACGGACGCCAGTCCCACGCCCACATTCAGTGGTAGATTCCGCGTACCAAACGATTGTAGATGGCGCAAGTGTCGCACCTTCAACCTCCATTTGCCAGTCCGTTCGACCACCTGCAATATCCTACCCTATTCCCGGGTCGCATCTGCTTTACTTCAAAACACCAGTTTCTAAAGACATCGTAAAGCGTTGCAATGGCATATACTCTGCTATCGAAATGAAGTTGAAGGAGAAGCTCCTTGTTTCCGGATGGGATCCTTCATACTCGGACCACATGAGTCTAAGATTCAAGACGATTGGGCCATTCGAAGAAATGGCATGCCCATACATGGTGGTGTCATGTGCACCCGGTATCGAAGAGTTGATGAACTCCGTTTTTCAACTTCCTGAAGTTGTCCGTCTTCTAAGCACCCATCAAACGAATGGCCATCCTCTAGGCCACCTCATTCTCCCCTACCCGCCTAGATATACTACCGCTCAATTTGATACCAGAGTATTCTACAGGGAGTCCGTGAACTGTCTCGACGAGACCTATTGTTGTGCCGAGATAATCTTGCGCAATGGGCCTGAGGACCAGGACAGACAGGGGCTTCGGGCGACATTCGGCGGCATGCTTTAAGTTTCGTATGGGATAATGGGGATACGGCACTATGGGATGACCGTGGGCCACGCGATCAGATCATTTCAGCGTAACCTGGTCACGAGTACCATGGTGGCACCAAGTATGCCCCTGACTCACTCCGCCGACGTTTTCTCGTTCACCTCAAATCCCCCTGCTAGCTTCATAGGTCAAGCTCTTGACCCACAAGATCTTCCAGGCGTCAAGTCAGGGCGATCGATTCCTTCGCACGACTGGGCTTTGTTTGAAGTCTCTAGTCCCCGACTAAACTTAGCCACACCTCCACAGCCGGCTACGACTGACGAGAAGCCCGATGTCCATCCGACACTGATTCCAGAGAAACCTCATTTCCAGGATGGCATCTCCCCGCCGGTATTGCTGTTGGGGGCGTCTGGTTGCTCCCGTTACGGTGAGCTTTCGGAAGCTCCTGCACGACTATGGATTGCTCAGACGGAAGATTTTGTCAATGCATATATGCTGGAAATGAGCGAGTTATCTGGTGAGTTCCCACATCACATTTCCCAGCACAAATCATGTCCTTAGTCTCCGCTTTTTTCGTCCAACTTTCCGCCTTTGACCTTCAACATGATCGGTATTGACTACCTCTAGAACTAAATCAAGGGGACTCGGGTGCATGGGTTGTTCATGCTGAAAACTCTGAACTCTATGGTCACGTTGTAGCTGCAGACGTATTTGGTGACGCATTCGTCGTTCCTGTTCTCGACACGTTTGCGAACATCAGAGCGTGCCTCGGCGCTGCGTCCGTTGTGCTTCCAAGCGACGGACCCTTTATGGACACGACCTGCAATGATAAGGCCTCGACACCTGATTTATTTCCTAAGCAACGTCGTGAGCCGGAGGTCGCATCAACTACCTCGTCACTGAACACTCTACCGATCAATGACAGATGGCATTCTTCTGGGAGCGCGTCATTCACATTTGCCAAACGCTGGCCAGACATCTTTGGTCGCGAACGTCGTATCTACCAACTTGACGATTTCCATTCTGCGCGCTTACTGCATTCTGTTAAGGATCCAATTCAAATCTTACTTAGCAGCTGCTATGGCCGCAACAGCGATGTGAATCGGGAACTCCTGGAGTCGACATTAGCACAGTTCGAAATTGGGAATCAGATTTGTTCCCGAGCCAAACTGGAGATTCGCCGACACAACTCAGACACGGGTGATACGATCATACGGGAACATCGGTTGAACGCTGAGCAGCTAGAGTGGGCTCTAAGAGGCCAGGTGTGTAACTCCTATTGGAAATCACATCAGTTGTCTGTATAAGACTTACCAATATCTATAGAAGTTATCCGTTGCTAGCGAGATTCGTGATGTCGTGTAAGGCAGCTTCTCCCCAACCTGCTCACCAGAGAGCTGATCTCTCTGTTAGTCACATCGAGAACCCAGACGCGAATTACTTCCTGGCTCTACAAGAAACAGTCGCCTCCTATCAGCTTGAGAACCTCTGAGATACTCTATGGAAACATATGTTTTGTAGTACGTCCCTCCGCGTCTGCTGCGCCGTGAGTCCCACTGCAAACTCCGATCGTATCGTGCTTCGCTAACACTGTCCGAAAGTCACGTGGGTTTCGCACTTTTCGCCTCGAATTCCACACACCCTTTCAGGCCTTGAGGCTCGCAGAAAGCGACGACTCATCGACATACAAAGGTTCTCATTCACAGGCACAGACGATCTTCTTGTCATTCACAGGTCAAAGACGGACTTACATTCTCCACAAAGGACAAATCACTGTTGCTGTATGTGGCGAAGCAAATTATACATGGGTCGCATATAGCTTCATTTCTGGCTATCCGCTCGATGATGCATGTGCAGAAGATGAGTAAATGGAATTCACCTCAACATGCCTAATCCCTTGGGCAAGCGAAATTCGCGATCCTCGAGCATACTTCCTCCTCGTCCTCGGAGTTAGAGTTGAGAGTATACTGAAAGAAAATGAAAGCATTGTCCTTATAGTTGAGGCGAAATGTCGAGCTATTTGCTTGGTACGTCAAAATCCTTCTTGGCCTTCGCTCCCACTAATGTTCTCCTAAAGGTCAAAGAACGTACAAACCGGGACAAAAGCACAACGCGCATGGACACAATAGATCGGGTAGCGAAAATGCTCATCGAACATCTGGATGGCTTATGCAGCGCCTGGTTAGATTTCATGAAGCCGCACGGGGATTATGACTATCTGCGCGACATCGACGATCCAGTGTCTGCACAGGCATTGCACGATGTCGAAAACAGCTTCCGCGAGCTTGAATTGTTACTGAAGAGGATCGTTCGCGCAAACAATACCGTAAAGAGGATGCGAAGTTCCGTAAGCTTTGACATTGATTCGCAAGTGATTCTACCAACACCACCACAGCTAAAGTCCCAACTTCTTCACAGCAATAACGATACCACAACGCTCATCACGGTAGGACTACGTAAGATGCACCCTCTCACATTTAACTAACACGTCATTCAGTACTACTTTGGACCGCTCCTCGTTGCCACGTCAATGTTCTCGATAGAATCGGATACAGCACTTTTCGGAATTACGAGAAACTTGCTGTCGTTCTTTGGGATGATTATCATCGCAACCGTCTTTCTTCACCTTGTAGTATACCTGAAGACCCACATAGATACATCTGGGTGGAAGGAGCGGATGAGGGATCAGTGGAAGAACGTGACATTCTTGCGACGGTCTACCACAGTGACAAACAAGAAGAATTCTCGTAGCAGCAGTGAAAGGCAATATATCGTCTGACGTAGCCTAGGAATGATCGCAAAAGTTCCAATGAACCTCTTCAATTACTTTGATGAATGTCTGAATTCTCATGCTTCTCAAAAGGCCAAGTTGGAGATGCCCATCTTCAACGCTACAACATCCCATCTCATCGATTACGTGCACCAGCGACATCGTCGCCAGCGATCTCCTCAGCCTCACCCTCCAAGCTCGGTTCAAGCCTCTCAGAAAGCAATTCATCAACCTTTGTGCAAAGCGCATCAATCACATCCACACGTGCCTCAACCATAGCCTTCACCACAGGGATGAACTCATCTTGATAGCGAACCACGAGGGAAATTGCCCCAGTGTCGTCTTCGCCGCTATAGCCTATCGAACCGCGCGCGACAAAGAAAACATCCGAGGCGGCGATATTGCGTGCGGTGTTGTCGGGATGTTTATGTGCGAGGAACGAGAGGTTTTTTCAATCATGTCAGCGCCGCTACCCCAGACCAGTGCTGTATCGTCTGCAGCAAGGACTAGAGACTGACGCGTCAGGACGTAAATCTTCGCATCGACATTTGTCGTACGATTGTTCAATGGTGTCCGATTCGCAGGATTCCATCTCAGGAGGCATGCATTGCGAAACGGCGCCAGGAGGGCGTATATGCGGTTATCGAATCCGTACATAGGCGGCTCCTGCTGTTGGTAGCGGTATGGTAGAGGAAAAGGAGGGACGTGTATTGATATTGTGGTGCTATTTCGCTATTGGGGCGTGCAGACGGTAAGATATAATGTGAGAGGGGCTTTGGGCGAGTAACGATGCGTACAGTTGGTGTGCTGGACTGTGTGGAGTGGCCGGTTAGAGGTGTCTCAGCATCAGATAGGGCTATGCGAAAGTGCTCCAGGCGGTCGCGAGTCATCGCAAGTCAACACCTTCCTGTCTGAACAGTTAACCTCCAAGAAAGCGGCCCCCGAAATGAGCCACGGGAAGCTTCGGTCCAGCAATTACATGCCGTATGCGCACCCATTGCGCAGGTAAATGCGCGACGAGCCTGGAAGAATCCTCAGTGAAAGTCAATCGCATTCCGCATTACGCAAGACCGATCGAAATGCCCCACTCCTTCTGCCTAACGCGCTTTTACCAACTATACCAAAACAAAGAAGTCGCAATCAACAAGATCACAGACCAACCGTTTAGCTGTGGCGACTCAACCACCAAACAACTAGTCATGGCTGAGCAGTCCCTCGAACAGCGCATCTACGACCTGCTCCTTCCCTTTCGAGACCAATGCTGGACTACCTCTTCATCTTCTGCACATGGCTCATCAACTGCCCCACCTGACGCAGAGCACGCAGCTCTCATACTCTGCGGTATACGTACTCTCCCTTGTTCCCCTTTTTAACGCCCACTGCGCCTTCCCCTTTAATACCGCCCAACCCCCCTCTTTTCCCTGTGACATGGCTAACTCTTCCATTCCAGAGAACATCGCCTTCCTCATCCGCCACAATCAATCGTCGTACGGCAAGATGGTCGTCCCCTCTGCCATAACCATCGGCTCGTACAAGTGGAGTCCCTCGCTGAGCAGCGAAAAGGATGGGAAGGCTGGCATTGCGATCTTCGTTAATGGGAACGGGTACACACATACCATCGTGAGGACGAATGTGGAGAGAAAGGAGGGTGCGAAGGGTGCGGTGGAGGCCTTGGCCGAGGATGTGGAGACTAGTATGAAGGCGTTTTTCTCTGGTGTTCAATGTGCAAAGGGAAGAATACGAAAGCACTTGATCGAAAAGGGCGGCCTGGGTGTATACGGATGCAGATAGATGCATGCGTCTTTGGTATCAGTCATGATTCATGCTTTGTAGCTTTCCGCTCACTAACCCGCGGGCGCGATAAATGAGGACAAAAAACGCCGGCCCATCTAATGTTCTACCAATCTAAATTCACATCCATGCATTTCAAAAGTCCCCATACCCCTCATTCCCCTCCTTCTCCAGAATCTCTCTAATGGCAACATCCACCTTTTCACTCAGCGCCGCCACAACATTCTCGCCCCACTTGACCTCCTTGGAAACGACGACTTTGAATTTACCCGGCGCGCCGTGTATGCAGACGGCGGCTTTGTGGCCGATGGGCTTGTTGTCGGGGTCTCGGACGTCGAAGACGGAAATGGAGACTTGTGAGGGCAGGACTTTGAAGCCGGCCGTGTACTTGATGAGGAATGTTATGTTGCCTAGGAATGAAGGTTAAAGTCTATTTGCAAGACGGTTGAGAAGAGATGTTAGGCGTGACTAAGAAGTGGCGGGCACATACCGGAGATGGTTTCGATAATGTGTATAGGGAACGATGCGCGGCGGGGTAGTAGGTGGGAGAAGATTTGTTGATGTACGGGGTCGGAGAGTACGGTTGCCATGTTTGGTTATATGAGAGAATTGGATGATGGATGTTGTTAAGTTGTATTCGTATTTCGAGTGGGAAGTTGGGAATACGGTGTAGTAGTAGGGAAATATGTGGGGCGGGATGTACCCAGTTAGAGCCCACCACGTCTTTTGCGCAAGGACCACATCCACGACAACGAGTCTGGTATGTCTCCACGTTACGAATGGTATCTTCTGAAACGCTAGCCGGCTGTTGATGTTGAAGCGACTGCAGCGGAAAACTTCTTCGCAAAGCGGACGTCGAGGTTAAACTATAATGGCTTAGATTTTCGTGCTTTCGTAAAGTTGGCGATATAATGCTTAGTGCCCGCCGATGTCCCCAGTATCCGGACGACGGTATTACTCCTGACTCGGAAGGGCTGATACTAGTCGGAAGAATAGCTACCCAATATTGGTGTTAATACAATAAAGCCCCCAATTATCCGCCCAGCGACATGCATAAATATACAGAGAATACCAAATATTACACCTTCCTGACCTGCACGCGAACGGCCCAACCGCGCGTGATGCTGCATCTACAAGTTGCGTCACCTCCCCTCTTTGATCTTGACAGCATCAGCAAAGACCGGGAAGGTGCCCCTGAAGCTAGGACCAAGGGTCCAGTTGTTGAGATCACGAAGGTGCGTCTCGAAGGCGGGGTTGATGAGCCATTGGTCATCTTCTTTAGGTAGTGAACCGATGGTTGGCATAGTACCGGCCCCGTTTGTACTGGGAGGCTGCGGGGTGGCGGGTCCCTGCGGCGAACCCGCATTTACGTGCGTAGAGAAGGGCGAGGAGGCAGTCACAGAGGAAGTTGTGGAGAGGGTCGAGGTCCGGACTGCCGAGGCCGGGAGGAGGCAGTCACGATGCTCATAGGGCCAATTGAGGGAGATGGTGGTGGTGAAGGGGATGAAGAAGTTCTCAAAGGAGACTGGGGGCTGGGAGGCGATGATCTTGTCGCGAAGGCGGGGCCTGGTGTATGTTAGTCATTTCCCCTGGGGTAGATGGGAAGGGGCGGACGTACCAAGGAAGGTGGTCGATCCACAGCGCATGGGCAGTAAATAGCTGGGACGGCCGCGGGGTAGCCCAGTGTGGCAGGCGGTCATAGTTTTCCTGCGTAGGTTCAATCTGCCAGCGCATAATCAGGAACATGATGAAGACGATGGCCACCTGCTCGGGCTTGGCGCAGATGTCGGGGAAGGTGCGAAGGATGTCGGTAAAGAGCTTGGACAGCGGGTGCGACTCGACGACACGATCGGGATAGGCCAGCGAGGTGAAATTGGGATAGTGAGGCCCGACCAGCGTCTTCATGGGCACGCCCTCGGCCGCGCGATTCTGGCGGTCCTGCAGGAAGTCGAGCAGAATGACATCCAACGGGCAGGTCGCGGGGAGGTTCCGCGGCAGAGTGAGGTGAGCGACCATGTGAGGGGCATACATGGCGTGCTGGCTGCTACTGACATTGCTGGGTCGCGGCTGCTGTGGCGGGGGCAAGTTTGGGTCGACGGCCCTGCGCTGGCCATTGTCGAGGAGGAAGTCGACGCCCAGCCGCTCGTCAAAGGGCATCTCTGTATGGATATGGGGGGTGCGCGACTGCTCAAAGTGCGAGCCGGGGCTGTCGTTGGAGTAGCGGCGCAGATGGCTCGTCGGCGCATCGCTGGGGTACAGCCACGACCTTCCACCTGCCTCGCCTATGCTGGGCGAATGCACGCCGTTCTGGGGTGAGGCGGCCGACGAGACATCATGAGAAGCGGCAACGGAGAACTGGCGCGGATCTGTGGGTTGCACAGGCGCGTCGCGCTGATGGTGCTGGTGTGGATGGACAGGAAGGGGCGACCGTTCGGCAGCAGCAGCCAGTTCTGTGTACAGCGTATCAGCGGGCGTTCGTCAAGGTCGTCGTTGCTTCTTCCCACGGCCAAACATACCATTGAGCCCGCTCGTGGCACGTACAATGGGCTGGATGATGCTCAGAACGCTCTCCAGCCGCTTCCTGATATCGGCATTCTCTGCCTGCACCGCCTCCTTCTCGCGGAGCACGACCTGGAGGTCATTGTATGGCTGTTGACTCTCCAAGTCTCTGATGCGCTGGTTCAGGCGATCGATCTGGTTCTTGGTGCGCTCGCGAATGGCGCGCTGAGCTTCGCGGTCGTTTGCGCGCTTGCGGGCGAGCTGCTCGGGTGTGAGATTGGCGACGCCACGCGACGTCGGGCCAGTCTTGCGCTTTTTGTTGGGCTGGCCATCCGCTGACGCATCGTCTCTAGGGGCCCCTTCGGGTGTATCTGCCTCGCCTGGAGACGCCATGCTGATCATGGATGGGTGGGTGTGGAATGCGATTCAGGAGGGATTTGGACGATTCCTGCCCCGAGTCATGAGCCCGGACGCTGCACGACACCTGGCGTCGCTGGGGGGGGGGGGGGGGGGGGGGGGGGGGGGGGGGGGGCTGTGGAGCCTTGGAACGCGGGGATGGCATGCACTGCATGGATCCTACCAACCGAGGCATACGCGCCCATCGGATAATCCCCTCCGTCTCTACGCGACTCGAGTCTGGACCGGGAGCTGAAAGTGTGGGGAAGACGGTCATCACCATCTCGACCGTGACTTCGGCTCCTTCTTGCTCGCCGTCAGCCCTACCAGTCCACTCAATCTCCACACCATGGCGGATCACAATGTGAGCAAGTTCGGCATCGCTTCGGCGACATTGAAGTCTAGTATGCGCTTTCCATCTTCAGTAAACAGCATCCGCTCATCATACCAACAGTTGGTTCGGCTCTACAGCGCTCCATCGCTTCACCCTTCAAAGGCGACAATGGGTCCAACAATTACTACAAAGATATCATGTTTGCCGCCTTTCGCACCAATCTGGGGAACCTTAACCTTGCTCAGGACCGCTACATGAACGGCGGGTCGTCGACGCCTGCATACCTCAAACACGCAGAGCAACACAACTTTGTGCCAGATAGCATTACTCTACCCAGTGGAGCACAAGCGCATTGGCTGGGAAGCAGAAGCGCGAAGAAGATCTTGGTGTACTTTCATGGTCAGTCCACAGTAAACCACGTCCACGGGTGAGAACTAACAAGCCCAGGCGGCGGCTATGTCATGCCCTGCACAGCCGGCCATGTCCTTTGGCTGGACGATTTCCAAAAGTCCCTCGGTCCTGACGTTTCCGCCCTGCTCCTAGCATACGACCTCGCACCCGAAGCCAAATACCCGACACAACTAAAGCAGGGCGTTGAGCTACTCCATCATCTCGTACACACTGACGGCTGTGACCCGTCTGACCTCATATTGGGTGGGGACTCTGCTGGTGGCAACCTCATCTTGGGCATGCTTTCGCATCTTGCACACCCTCATCCCGACATAGCCCCACTCTCGCTTCCCTCCAAGATCCATGCAATTCTGCTGATATCGCCATGGTGCTCGCTCACCCAAACTAACACACCAGCATTCATCACCAACGCAGAGCGCGACATGTTCGACGCGCGAACTCTTACTAGATGGTCTTCTGCTTTCCTCGGTTCCGACTCCCCCTTCGCTGGCGACTTCTACAGCGAGCCGATTCTAGCCTCTTCAGAATGGTGGGAGCCTGTAGCAGACTTTGTCGGCGAAGTCTTCATCTGGATAGGCGATAATGAGGTACTCAAAGACGGCATTGAGGCTTTTTCGAACAAGTTTACACGAGCGCTTGGGAGAAGGGGTGGGCTGGTCACCACCGTGGTCACTCCAAAAGCATGCCACGAAGAGATGATTATAGAACGTCTACTGGGCTACAAAGGCGATTCTGGCACGGGGAGTCAGCAAGTCGTCCAAGACTGGGTCAAGGCCAAACTTTGAGTAGACCATTACAACAAATGCCATCATGACTGCTGAATAGACTGACTCAACCGTGCAGTAAAGCGATCCACTGTGATGCTGCTGTATGCATATCTCAGAGCCCCATGTCCCCTCGCTAAGCACGCTGCGCTTGAGCCTCTTACGGCACATATCATCGGCTAAAGTCTCTCCCGAAATTTGCCGTACCTTGCATGTTTTCACCCCATCGAGATTCTTTCTGCAACTGATGATGAACGGACGACTAGGCTGCCAGCTCACCGAGGCATCTCCGATGCCCGATATCGCATCGATCTACATCTGATAAGATGAGATTGATAATTTTCCCCACTCCACATGCGCCCTGAGCGAATAGCATGCATCTAGGAACGGCTTCAACTTCCTCGTTCGGTAGATCGCTCGTGTTGCGACAAGGTATCGTAAAATTTCTGCGATGAATGCATGTACAATGAGGCTCACAAGAGGGTCTCATACAAGGCGGATTGCGACGTAGCATGAGACATGCGCACAATGCTCACTGCATTTAAAGCCTATGTTGAGGTCTGGGTTCCCGGCCATATCGTCCTCAGAGTCTCATGAAAATGCGCTTTCAAGACATACCTCTGATCCCTTTGGCGTACGCCCTCCCTGCTGTCGCTCAAAGCACAGCTTCACCATGGCCATGGCAAATCTTCAAGTCTCTTCCTGGCCTCGAACCACCAGTGCTCTCCATCAACAAGACAGGCGACACCTCTCCTGGAATGATCTTCTTCCCTCAGAGTGGCGGTGAGGCACACAACTACAGCCTAAACATCTTCCGTGAAGACGGCGAATTGGTCTGGGTATCCGGCTACGGCGACTACGCCGCTTTTCGGCCGACGGCGCTATTTGGTCAACCTGTGCTTGCGTACAACAAAGGCATCAGCTTCACCGAACCATGGGGCTTTGGATACGGGGTGGTCTACATCCTCAATCAGCAATATGAGAACATCTACAACGTCACGCTGTGGAACTCAACCTACCCGCTAGAGAGTATTTACCCACTCTACGATCCCACGCAATACCAACCCTTTAGCTGGATCGACATGCATGAGAACCTCATCACCCCAGAGGGCTCCATGTTCGTCGGCGCAGTGAATGTGACGCCTTGGGACTTGACTTCTATTGGGGGTCCGAAAGAAGGATGGGTCGTCGATTCCATCGCGTTGGAGTTGAACGTCACCAACAGCGAGATCCTGTGGCAGTGGAGTCATCTCGACCACGTGGACGAAGTTTCGCTCGCCAGCGCCGTTCCCACATACCCGCTGGGCGAACTGGGTAGAAACAGCAGTTATCCCTGGGGCCCTTTCCACATTAATTCCATCGACAGGTTTGATGATGGGAGTCTCTTGATATCATCCAGACACTACTGCTCCCTCTACAAAGTCAACCGCAACGGCACAGTCGAGTGGACGCTCAATGTGAGTAGTCCCACCAATCTCTTTTGGTATTCATTGCAGCACCCCATAGCGGGGCATTTCAAAAAAACATGCTAATATCAACAATCACCGCAGGGTTACTCAGGCGGCGACTTTACCCTCGCCCACAACCTCTCGTTTTGCTACCAGCACGACGCGCGCATCCACCCCTCTCCCAACGAAACCACCACCACAATCTCCCTCTTCAACAACGACAATAGCGCCGTCGTTTCCCACGTCAACCAAACTACAGGCATCTTCCTCTCCATCGACGAGCGCGACATGACAGCCACTCTGCTCCAGGAACTCGCCGACCCAGCCGACACAATCTACTCCGTCAGTCAAGGTAACATGGAAGTCCTGGAATCAGGCCATGTCGCTATGGGATACGGCAGCGTCCCCACACTTAAGGAGTTCGACAAGGACGGAAATGTGGTGCTGACTGTTAGGTGGGGCGAGGCTGAAGACGTGCAGAGCTATCGCGATTACAAGGCTGCGTGGGTCGGTAAGCCGACTTCCAAGCCCGATGTTTTCGCATGCAAGGAGGGTAACGGGACGAGGGTTTACATGAGTTGGAATGGTGCTACAGAGCATAAATCATGGACGTTGTTCGGAGGTGCGAAGAATGGCACTTTGAATGAAGTTGCGAGGGTAGAGAGGAGTGGTTTCGAGACCAGTGCTTCTGTTGCGCATGCGTTGGAGTTCGTACGGGTGGAGGCTAGCGGCGAGGGGATTGACACAGGTGTTTCTGAGGTTGTCAGTATCGTGGAGGCGTGCTAGAAGTCTGTACAAATAGTGTCATGTATCGCATTCCTGGGTAAAGGCAGCTTAGCTCGCCACCAGAGGGTATGGGGGGCATGATGGCTAGAATTCAAGTCGCCATCTTATTTGCTCAGGCGATTCATTTCCATCGTGAATTTGAGGCCACGCTAAGCTGTCCAAACAAATCATCAAAGGTGTCCGATCGGGTGACCATTTCCATTCCCGTGCCAAGTAAGCCTCGGTAGCTATATTCGCGCGTGTGGGACTGTTGGCAGCCTTGCGCATTTAACGCGCCCCCAGCGCCACGAATAGCCAATATGCCTACCATTATTCAGACCTCACTCGGATAAGGAACGCAAGAAGAGTTGTCGGATTGTGGGTGACAGCTGTATAGACTGCGAGCTACTTGGCCAATATAGTCAAGCGTCACAAAGACGTCATTAGAATCCTGAATCACAGAACTTCATGTTCGCTGCACCTACACATCCTACACATCATATGCTTCCAAGTACTCATTCGGAACAAACAACGGCATAGAGTCCTCCCACATCGTATCGACAAGCACACTCTTATTCCCGCCGTCGGCATCCATAACCATAATCTGCCCATACGGCTGAAACGTATCATCGTAGATGGCAGCTTCATCACGGAACCCATACTGCGCCGTGGAATACATGATGCGGCCGTCGTGCGTCCAAACCGCATGCGCATCATTACCCAGACTCGAGGTGAGAACCTTGAGATCCGTTCCATCGGGCTTGACGGTACACACATCGAAATTCGTGTACGTTACGCGTCGCGAGAAGACAATGCGCTCGCCATCTGGCGACCAAAACGGCAAGTTGTCGTAGTTGTCAATGGTAGCGTTGGTGAGGACGCGGACGGAGCGGTCGGTCAGATCCATCACGCGTAGCCCGTATTCAGCGTTGAAGACACGGTATACGATGTATCGTCCATCGGGGGAGTAGCTGGGGAACCCGGATTGGACTGATCCGTCGGTGAGTTGCTCAGAGAATGTCCCATTAGCTGTTGCGCGCCACAAAGCGCCGGATCCTGTCGTTCGGCTCTGAAACCAGGAGCCGAGGCCGAAAACCAGCCATTCGCCGTTGCCAGACCATGAGGGCTGGAAGGCGCCAGATAGGCCTTGTGCAACAGTGGATGTGCTCAGGTTTGCAGAGAAAACGTCGAAAACTTCCTTGACGTCGCTGCCGTTGGGGTCCATGGTGACGATGCTTGAGTTACCCAGCTGCTTCTGCGTGATGGCCAGCTTGCCTTGGAGCGAGAGCTGGGGAAATACATCAGTGAAGCGATACTCCCAGTCTGCGTCCCAGCTGTAGAGCTTCTTACCCATGGGACGGACGGCGTCGAAGGACACTTTCTCGTAGACGACTTGCGAGCCGTCGGGAGACCAGGATGGGGAACGGAGGGATTTATGGTAGGCCTTAAAGCCAGTGCTATTACTAGTTGAGCTGGTGGAGATATAGTTCAAGCCTTCTTTATCCGTGTTCTTGAGGAGGTATCCGATCATGTCATTGCCGATGTATTGCGGGAACATCTTCAGTCCCGAACCGGTGGTGTGCTCGACACGATCTAATCCAGTAGCAAAGTCGATAGAGACTAGTTGGCCATCCACTGCTTGTAGTGACTCGGGGCGATGCGCGTTCCAGGTATCCTCAGTCGTGATCTCATAGTAGATGATGCGCTTACCATCTGGAGACCACTTTGGCGAACCCAAGCAGTAGTTCTCCTTCGTCGCGAGCTGCCTGAATCCTGTCCCGTTGGGGTGCATGACATAGACTGACAGCTCCTGCGTGTGTTCCCATCCTGTTCCGTTGCCGTGGCCGCGCCATTTCGTGTTGCGATCGGAAGAAAGAGCGATCCATGAGCCGTCGGGTGACCAAGCAGGGCGTAGGTAGCTTTCCGGTAGACTTTCATTACCCTTGACCAAATCCGTGTTGGTGAGCTTGGTTTTGTCGCCGGTTGTGAGGTCTAGGACCCACACGTTGGCTTTATAGCCATCAGCCGTCGAAACATAGGCGATTTTGCTGCCGTCTGGTGAGATCGTGCCTGCATCCTCCATGGATGAGGTAGCGATGATCTGCTCGAGGTCGGAACCGTCAGGTCGAATGCGATATATGTCCTGTGTGAAACAATCAGTCTTACAACACTGTGTCGAGGCTGCTGCAGGCACTTACAGAGTTTCCATCCCCATTGCGCTCAGTGGTGAAAGTCACCCACTCGCCATCCGGGGAAAACGAGGCGTGGTAATCGAAGTCAGAATTGTTGCCCAATAGCTTCCGTTCGTTGCTTCCGTCTGCATTGGCAATGTACAGTTCCGATATGCCAGGTGCGATTCGGTTCATGAAGAAGACGCCCGTCTTGTCGCTTGCTGGGGAGAAGCTCGAAGTGTCAATCGCCATGTCACGCTTTGACGAGTACGGGCATCCTCTGTCTTCCGTTCGTGGAGATGCATGAGGGAAACCATAACTCTCTACCTGTTGCGATGGACCGGGAAGTGACAACGCGCCAGAGATTACCAGTGACAACGTAGAAAGTCGTGAGAGATACATGGTGAAAGGCGATGATAGACAAGACCTACCAAGGCGAGAAAGGACCTTGGCTTATAAACTCGGGCAAATGAGAGCGTGTACCAAGGGCGGATATGCTGTGGATCATCGCAATTTTCCTGCATGATTGAAGACTGATGCTCTCGAGGCAAGTGACAACGATTCCACATGTCGGATAAGTCCTAGGTGGATTTAGCGGTGTTTCAATCAAAGGGCGGAAGAACACTCTTCCACCACGCAAACGCGATCTGTGCGAAGTCTTTAGCGAGGTAAGAACGCGGATAATGTACTAGAAGCATTTCATCCAAGTTGCTGAGGCCTCTAGTCTAGAAGAATGATATATGAGAATGTGATGTCTAACTGCGCTCAAAGCGCTCTATATACAAAGCGAGGTAGCCAGTCCAGAAAGGGAAGCGAAAAGCCTAAAGGCCTGATCTGCAAGCGGAAACAATCCACAAGGCGCCCGGCAAGCGTCCTGCCGCACTCAGCATCCAGTAGATTATACTAATCTTGCGCCCGACTCATGTTCACTAGTGCCCGCCACTGGCTGAGTTGGAATTGTCAGTGCAAGACCAGGCGCCAGACGATCCAGAGCTGTAATCGTCTATAATAGCAACAATAGCGCTGTACGAACCAGCAACCATAATGAAGGTGCCAATGGCAATGACAGTCAAGGCCCAAGCAACACCAATCATCCACTTGGGACCTTTGTTTGGGCGCTTGAGGTTATCGTACAACCACATGGCTCCGAGGGGTTGCATCGACATGAAAGTGGCGAGAAGGGCGCCAACCAGCGAGATGAGAGATCCAAAGTTGGGCACAGCCGAGCAGATAACATAGGCCGCAAGCGTGACACCAGCAGTGCATGACAACCACGTGAGCCAGTGGGTCTTTGAGTTCGAGACGAGGTGCTTCGATCCTTTCATTACACGGAGAAAGACATATTTGGCCGGATAGTGGGTAACGAGGCAAGTCGAAGCGATGAGACCGGTAATGGCGAGACCGTAACAGACGCGCTTGAGGAGAGGGCCGGCGGATCCAAGGGCAGGGGACGCCACATAAGAGCCGCAGAAGTAGTAAACAACGACACCAACAAGGATGTAAATTGCGGACATTGTACCCTGGCAGATGTACATGGCCTTGTTGTAGTCTCTGGGGTCGCGCATCTCAGACATGATAGCAAAGAAGGCAGGCGTACCAGCGTAGGCGAAGACGAAGGTGTTAATAGCGGACATTCCCTCTCTGAATGTAGGGTTTCCAATCAACTTGTAGTCCGACACAAAGGGTCCATCCTGGGGCGCAGCTGCTGGGCGATCCTGAAGAGCCACAGCGATGGTCAGAGTGAGCAGCGCAGTGATGATAGATATCACACCAGCCCATGCCAGCCAAGATATCTTTCCAAGCGTCCGAATCGAGCCTGTCGAGAAACCAATGATGGCGGCCACGGCCACGAAAACAGCGGTACATGCTCCGTGGAGGGAAAGCGCGTTCAGAGCGGTCGAGATGCTCGAATAGCCGGCCGCAGCAACACAGATCCACCCTTTCGATTGTCAGAAACTTGCCTCACGTTATGTTGGAGGGGGACTTACAAAGCATGAAGGCAACACTCATGAACTCTTTGCCAATCTTTCCACCCAATTTCTCGCCTACATCTACAATACTGTAGACTTCAGGATGGTTGAGCCGGAACTTGCCTACCACGTAGTTACCCCAGGTGATTGTGCCGCCGATCCCAAGCATGCAGAGCACCCCGGGAATAAGGCCAAGTGCGTCAAATGCGGCTGGAATGGAAAGCACACCCAGCCCAATCTGCGTCTTGATCATGACAACAACGGAACCCATCCAGCCAACCTGTGATTGTAAGCTAATAGACAACACATATAGGCAAATGCGCGGACTTACATCGCGATAGTTAGGGCCCTCCTCTGAGATGTCGCCGAAAACGTCGTCAGTGATCGAAACCCTGCGTCCGCCCGTGCTGAATACACTGCCCCTACGGTGTGTTTCCTGAGGTTCCAGATCCAGCTCATTCTTCTTGTAGGACGACTCAATCGCCCCAAAATTGTCCTTCGGTTCGTAAGACATCGTGAGACTACAATGCTATGGCTCGTTGCATGAAGGATGATAATATTTGCCAGGTGAAGATGAGTGGGTATCCGAGGATTCGTGCGATCAACCTTCCAGAGGATACGAAAAGGATGAAAACTGGGGTCTGGGGAGAGCTTGATGTTTTTGAACCAAAATCGGTTCCTTTCTGTAGTCGATCTGGGGTACATATACTTGTACGTAATTTCCGAAGGCCTTTAAAGCGCTCATCGCACCTTCGTACAGACCACAGCGATCCCATGAGCACTAAAGTACGCACAGGCCGGGTCATCGTCCCAACGCTCACGTGCTGCTCCCGAATATCGTTCCGCAGGCCAAGCTGGTGGCAGCCGGAATACACCCGAGTGTCGAATGCCCAATGTGTGCTGGTAGCATCTTTCTTGGGTTATCCCTTCCTGGTTAAAGGGATGGCGCAATGTAACTCTACCATGGCAAGCCAAGATGTGCTCGGTTATGGGAGGTGTTGTAGCGACGGACCGTTCTCGCATGTGCCCAGACGCTCATAATAGCTTATGGGAAAGCTTACTGGTCTTTAAGGTCCGGTCAGTCACTCGGAAGGGGATGGCATTGAGTATTGGTGAGCGCTGAGCGGGGTTTCACGCGTAGTATCGCGCATAGAGATGCTTGCGAAGTGAACGTACTTCCCCCGCCATTCAGCGGAGATTTAGAAGCTTAGGGTGACGCCACGCGTGGAGTTGCAGATCCAGTGAGTTGTTTTCCTGGGGAAGGAAATGGGCCGAGGGTCATGTTTGGAGGAAGCGTCAGGCTTAGCGCGGGCCGATCATGACGCTAGTCCAGATAGCGAGCATCATTCCAGAGCTAATGAGGGTGACAGCCAGCCGTGCATCGGCCCTTGCGGTCATGTCGCAGGCTGAGGGCTGAATCGTCTGATTTCGCGCCGAGATGTCACCACCATCCCTAGCCACTCCAAATCCAGAATCGGGTGTGACATACAAAGCCGAACAACAACACGCGATGTCTCGGATGATCCGCGCATCGCTAGCAATTCGCCACTACTGACTGCGTCGCCGGAGCTGTTTTTAGGAAAAGCTTGAGTCGAGATTGCATCTGGCCAAAGTCATGAGCCTGGGTAGACTTTATCTTTCCTACTCCTCAAATCCGCGTCAGTAACTATCAGCTTTCGCACAGTCACCGCGGAATATTCTTTTGCGACATTGAACAGCGTCATGGCTACGCTACCATAGGAGCTCATCAAAAAAATCGTCTTGTATCTAGAGCGCTATCCTAATCAGGCACAGGTCCCGATAATTACACAGTATGGACACAGTTCTAAGTTCCCACCGTATGCGACAGTTTTTAGCCACTGGAGAGAGGCTGTGGAATTCGTCGCATTTCATCGTTTGTCCATCAAGAGTCATGAGCTGAGTCATCTCGAGCCCACGGTGACCGACAACCGTCCTAAATACCTAGCGAGACTTTCCTTCGAGATTACACTCTCATAGTACTCGGAGGAAAGCTGCGCACATGCTAAGTCAACAGAAGAACAACAATATAATCATAAAGCCTTCGCTCAAGCTATCGCAGACTTGTTTTCTCTAGTGAGGAAGTGGGAAGATGCAGGCAGAGCACATGGTTTGCGACTACATCTAAGCGGTGTGCGTTACCCGACCGATTGACGTGACAGCAACCAGATCAAACTTGAAATGGCACAGCGCAAGCGTGGAATAGACATCTTCGAAAAGCGATGGGTGAACTCCTATCTCTATCTCTCCAGACTGGAAATGATACCCACGCTCTCGAGCATCGTATATCTCCACCTTGTAGGCCACGATTCGCGGAAGCTGGCCCCTGTAGTCGGACCTGGTATAGCTGCAGTTCTATCCAACCTACGGAGTTTCTACCGGGAATTTGAAGAGGTAGACGATAGGTCCATCAACGTGGAAAGCAGAGCCTCCTTCGTGAGGATGCTCGAGCAGACTAGGCTTGACAAATGCTCTGCGGCTGAAATCACCTTCCATTCAGACTCTGCAGAGGACCATCGCGTGGCTGAACCTTCACGTATACCAATAGGCGCACTCTACGATTCATTCAGCGCATCTCTGCCTATCTTTTCGCAAAACCTGACTTCCCTTGTTCTGGACATTTTGTTGGCTCGACTCTATTCTGGCCTTCAAGCCTTGAGTCAAGTTCCATGCCCAGCTGGCCGGCCCTCAGGAAGCTGACAGTCTTCTTCAACATGGCCACTCCCTCTGGCGAGTGGTACTTTGGCGGAACATCAGGCGATATCGTGGAACAATTCCGCGACCATGAAGATGCAAAAACCTTAGATCCGTTCGTCACGGCCTTCGCAAAGGCGGTCCAAAAGATGCCGGTCCTCGAACAGTTCCTGCTCGAAAAGGAGCTTGGCTACGATATAGGCTACAGAGATATATCATACTATGCACCTAGGATTAAGGCAGACGGGGAGAAAACAAAGATAATGCTAAGGTACAGCGTGTCTATTTGTAACACCCAGGCCGAAGGCCTGCAGTTGGGCGGATTTGGTCCTAACATGTTTACTTCTTACACTCGCGCCTTAGTAAAGATACCTACTTTTGACCTACGCTTTGCGTAAAAGAAGATAGGTAAGAATTATTCTTCTTACTACTACTTCTCTTAGCATAGTAATATAGAGCTATTCTCTACTACTCTATTATAGTATAAAGTAAATATTATTATCTATAACTGTAGAAAAGGTATTGAGGAGGATTACTAATACTATTAGTAATACTGTGTTCCACCAGTAAGCTGCGCACCCTAGTAAGCTGCGCACCCCGCCCAACTTAACGCAATGTTACGAACCTGAGAAGACGGGGCACGGCAACCTATGTATAGAAGTGATAAAGAAGTCACTTTATATAAGTTAAGTAGATAGCTAATCTTTAAGAACTAATAAGTAGCGTTACTTTATAGCTTATATAATTCTATAGTCTTAGTAGAAAGCTACTATAAAATAAGTTATATATATTCTATAATATCTTATAATATCCTATAATATCCTATAAAGTATTATATAGAGAATATATAAGATCTTATAGAATATGTGATAGGCTACGCCCTAAGAAAGAGAGTGCGCTACGCCCAAGTGGGGCTACGCTAAGGCCTGAGAGTCAAGAGACCTCAGATGACGATGATAAGTACTGACTACACCAAGACAACGCCTATGCTTTGTTGTCTTGTGCCAGCCTTTTGGCTAAATGGGCGTACTGTGTATTCGTACGCTGGGCTGTCGCCCGCCCATTACAGAATATATAAGATATTAAGTTATATTTCCTAAATATATAGCTACTAGATAACGTACTTATATAGTTACTATATTTAATTTTAAAATTTAAAAATTAGTATTTAATTCTAAAATTCTTAAGTTATTTATTAATCTTTATATTATATTTAATTTATCTTATCTATTACGCGCCTAGCTTATTCCTAAGAACCAACCCTAGGACCCTCTAAGGACGGAACTTCACACGTAACTCTCTACGCGATAGCTCTATAATAATATAAGATAATAATATAAAACTTTATAGATAGCTAGTCTATTACTATATATATTAAGTCTACGTATATTCTTAGGTATAATACTTTATACACGTTAGTAGTACGCGTTAACGTCCCTAAGTAGCCTAAGCTTGTTCTACCTCCGCGACCACCCTTTCTGCCTCTATAGCGAGCTGCTGGCCTTGCTGAGCCTGTAGCGCTCCTCCACGAGCTATATATTGACGCCGCTGGTCTCTTCTACGTCGCTGGCGCTGAATAGCTGTACGAAGCTTCCTATTCTCCTCTGCGAGTATAGTCGCTGAGTTCATCGCAAGCTGACATCCTTTGACAAGCTGGCGTATAGCTTGGCTTGTTGGGCTCTGCGACTGGCGGCGAAGGAGGTCCTTTACGTGCTGAGCCTGCTTTTCAAGCTGCGCTATCGTACGCGGTGTCTCTGCGGTCCATGCGACGTTGTTGTCTGCTGTTGCCCCTGGTAGAGACGGCGTACGGACGACAGTAAGCGACGATAGGACGCGTTATAGACAGGGAGGGATAAGCCTAGTCGCTTGGAAGCCTGCCTAGATATTCTACTATGTAAGTACTATTAGCTAGATCTATATATAGGCAGTAAGAAAGTCTATCTTATTAATTTAGTAGACGCCTTAGTAAGCTAGCTCCTAGATCTCGTAACTATATACTCGCTTAAGTAGAGAGAAGCAGCCTATATCAAGTAGCTAGAGGAGGTGGGAGGTATAGGCTAGCATATACAGTAGGGTGACAAAAAGAAAGAGTAATTAAAAAAGTAGCCTTTTTTAAAGCTCTATATCTAGATAACTAGACTAACTATAACTAAGATTTTTAGTATTTTAGAAAGCTTAGAACATTTTCTTTTAGTTAGAATTTCTAGGTAGTTGCTTAGTAAGCTCTAACTAGCGTATTCTTAGCAGTGTTAGAGTATACTTAAAAGCTCTCTTCTTTTATAGCTACAACTTTTTGTTTAGAGTATCAATTCTTCTTAAAATCTAATATCTTGTTATGTAGATAGAGTTTAATGATACATCTTAATTTAGAGTTATTCTACCTATTCCTATAGTAATTAGATTAAAAAATTATTTTTTTAGCTTTTAGTATATTAAACTAGCTAGATCTAATAACTAATACTTAGTATACTAGCCTTTAGCTACTTTAACTGTTAGAATGTAAGCTTAATAAAGCTTAAGTAAGCCTTAGTAAGCTTAAGTAAGCACTAGTACTCTTTTAACTAGAATAGCATTACTATAACTATTATATTCTTATACACGTAATCTATGACGTATAGATTACGTACACCTAGGTTATCTATTAGTAAGATAGAATATTCTAGATAACCTAGCATTTATATATAATAACGAGTAGATAGCAATAATACCTTAGTATCTAACTCCCCTCTTTATATCTAATAGATATACTTTTAACTCTAGTTTCTATCTTCTACTATTACTAATACTATTACTAATAGTATTAGTAATTCTCCTCTATACCTCTCTTATAAGTTATAAGCCTAAGTTAGACTCTTTAGAAATAGAGTTACTATAAGTTTATAGTAACTAGAGTATTTTTACTCTAAGCTATAGTAGTAGTATTCTAGCATATAATCTCTACCTACTAGGACTTAAGTAATTAGATAACCTTAGTTACTAAAAAACTATTTTTAACTTACTAATTACTCTATGTAAAATTATAATAAGTTTAGATAAGCTTATTAAGCTATACTAAACTACTATTAAAAGATAGAAGAAAGTTACTAGTAGTAATACTAGTATAAGGCTCTAGGTAATCCTAAACTTAAGGTAAACTTATAGTAGGCTACTATAAGAATTATTTATTAAAGCTTATTAGTAATAGCTTCTAGTAAAGCGTATAGTTACTAGATAGAGCTAAAACTCTTACTTAGTAACTAGCTAATAAGTTAGCCTCTAGAAAGATTAGCAACCTTTACTAGAGTAATAAATAGTTACTATAGGTAATATAATACTACTTTGAAATAATAGTACTACGTTTTCAGTACTATTTTAGCTAAGCTTTTAGCCTGTTAGTGCTACGTTTTCGGCACAATTAGTACTACGTTTTCGGTACTATTTTGGCTAGGCTTTTGGCCCATTAGTGCTACGTTTTTCGGCACTATTAAAGCTAGATCTTATTAGCTTATTATAATTTAATCTATAGCTAGAGTTCTTTAATAGCCGCTAGTGCTCGTAAGAACAGTAACTATAGCATTCGATTATAATAAGACTATATATAAGTTCTAGCTATTTGCTATCTCTAGATAATAGCTATCTACTTTGTCTAGACATAAGAGTAGTAGCTATAATAGCTAAAAGCAGCATTTTTAGAGTGCTAAAACTAACTAGTAACTCTAATTATAATATTTAGGCTTTAAGAATAGAGTCTCTCTTAGTTAAAGAAGGCTACTATTCTATTATAATAATAGATCTTTCTTAATTAAACTTATCTAATTTTATATAGGAGAAATTAGATAATTTAAAAGAATAAGAAGGTAAAGCGTTATCTATTATAAGACTAAGCCTAGATAACGGGCCGCTTCTACAAACTAAAGAGATTAAATTACTATTTTTATTATAGGATAATCTTAAATCTCTATATTAAGTAAAAGGCTTTAGTAGCGATTTTCTACTAAGTAAAGACCTTATTAATACTACGTTAATTAGCTATAATAATAACGTAGAAGTATATTTGTAGAAAATTAAGAGACTACTTAATAGCCTAGAAGCTAGAGATATTTCTCTACTATTAAAGTTTATTACTACTTTAGTACTAAATAATCTTAATAATAATTTTAATTATTTAGTAATTATTATTATTTAAGATTTAAGACTAGATAAGCTAATTAATCTAGATCTTATATTTAGCTAGATTCTTAATAAGTCTAGACGTCTATATTTAATTAAATCTCTAAAGAATAGTATCTCTAATAAAGAGATTACTAATAAAGACGTAGAAATGTCTTTAAATATAAATAAAAATAGTAAGTATTACTCTTATTATAATAAAAGTGGATATAAAGAGAATAAATATTATAAGAAGAAACGTAGTAATAAGAAGTAGTTTAAGGCCGCTAATATAGTAGAAGAGAGTAGTCTTAATAGTACTATTATTTAAGTTAATAATATAGAAGATACTAAAGAATTTTCTACTAGTAATAAGATTATATAAGTACTAAATAGTAGTACTAGCTATTATATATACTCTAGAGAAGATCTTTTTTCTAATTTTAAGCTAATTAATAATACCTATATTAAGTAGAGTAATACTAATACTCTACTTAAAGTAAAAGTAAAAGGTAATATAGCTATCATCTTTACTAGCACTAATACGCCTATAGTACTTAAAGATATACTACTAGTACCTAAAATATAAGTAAACCTACTAAGCGTCTACTAAACTATTAATAGAGAGGTAGAGTTTAAGTTTACTAAAAAAGAATACTAAGCCTATAAGAATAATAAAATTCTAGCTATAAGATACTATACTAGAAATATAGCTACTTTTACTACTTATAGTAATAGAGATAAGAGTATAGAAGTCTATAATACTTCTACTAAAATTATTAATAATACGACTCTACTCTATAAAAGACTAAGGTATATTAGTAATAATAGCTTTAATAAGCTATTAGCTAATATAGAAGGTCTAAATTCTAAGATAGATACTAGTAAAGACTTTATAAATTATATTATCTATATAGAAAGTAAGTAAACTAGTACTATAAGTAGAGATCCTATTACTACTAAAGTAGATAACTTTAGAGATCTAGTCTATATAGATCTAGAAGAATCTATTAAGCCTATAACTAATAGAGGCTATAAATATTATATTACTATTTTAGACTATAAGATAAAGTATCTAGAGATAGAACTACTTAAAAATAAAGTAGAACTAATTTAATCTATTAAAGAGTTTATTAATAGAGTTAAAGTATAAGATAATAAAAGGCTTAAGTAAATTTAAATAGATAATAAACTAAATATAAAAGATCTATTAGATCTAGCTAAAAATAAAAGATTTATCTTTAGATTTACGCCTCTCTTTAATCCTAAAGCTAAAGGAGAGATAGAGCGTATAAATAGAACTTTATTTAATAAAGTAAGAGCTCTACTATTTAAGTCTAAACTACTAAAAAGGCTATAGATAGAGGCTCTAATATCTACTATATATCTCTATAATAAAATACTAAATAGTTCTATTAATTTTAAAACGCCTTATAAGGCTAAATATAAAGCTAAGTCTAATATAGCTAATATAAAGATCTAGAGATTCTTAAGCTATAAAAAAGAATTTAAAGAGTTCTTATATAAGCTAGATACTAGGTTAAAACTATACTACTTAATAGATTATATAAGTAATAACCTATATTATCTTCTAGATCTTAAATCTTATAAAGTTACTTTAGCTAAAGATATTAAAGTACTAGAAGGAACTTACTATAGGCCTTTAAAATATCTTAGTTAAGAGGATCTAGAAATAGAAGATAAATTTAGTAAAGTAGTATAAGAAGCTACTATAGATAATTAGTATAGTAGTAATAAAAAAGCTATTAAAACTTATCCTAAAGTAGTTATTAATAATAAAAAGGATAGAGAAATTAGTAAGCTAAGAGAAAGTACTCTAAATATAAGTATAGCCTCTTCTAATATAATAGAAGAAGTATATTATACTAGTAAAATAGAGAATTATTCTAAGAACTATAAAGAAGTTCTAAAGTATAAAGAAAAGGATAACTATCTAGCTATAATATAACTAGAGATAGACTAGTTACGTAATAATAATACTTAGTTACTAGTATCTAGATCTAGTAATTATCTAGTCCTAAAAGGATAATAGGTATTAAATAAAAAATATTAAGTAAATAGCTAAATATATAAGGCTAGATAGGTAGCTAAAAGCTTTCTATAAGAAAAAGACTTAAACTTTAAAGAAACCTTTATAAATACTAGTAAACCTAGTATAATAAGGCTACTATTAGTAGTATTTAGTACTCTAGATTAGGAAATCTATAGCTAGGATATTAAATAAGCTTTTTCTAATACTTTAATAGATACTACTATCTATATAGAATAACCTAAAGGCTTTATTAGCTCTAGCTATCCTAATTATATTTACCTACTAAAAAAGGCACTATATAGTCTAAAGTAAGCCTCTAGATAGTAGTAAAAACTACTAGCTAGTCTATTAGCTAAACTAGACTTTACTCCTTTATAAACTAATACTACTACTTATATAAGTACTAGTAAAAAGATTATAATAGCTACTTACGTAGACGATCTATTAATATTTATAAAAAGTAAGTAAATAATAGATAGTCTATTTAAAGAGCTTAGTTCTATTTTAATATTAGAAATAAAGAACCTAGGCGAAGTAAAAGAGTTTCTTAGAGTAGAGATCTATTAAAATAGAGTAATAAGATCTCTATATTTAACCTAAGAAAAATATATTAGTAGACTACTAGCTAGATTTAATAAAGAAGGTATTAAACCTAGAGAAGCTCCGCTAGCTTCTAATAGTAAGCTAGAAAGTAATAAAGAAGAGGCTAGTCTAAAAGATATCTAAAGATATTAATAAGAAATTAGCTCTCTTATCTATATTACTATATTTACTAGGCCTAATATAGCATACGCTATAAATAGCTTAGCTAGGTATATATCTAATTCTAGCATAGATTACTTTAATAGTCTAAACTACCTCTAGGGCTATATAAAGCATACTAAGAATCTAGTATTAAGCTATAATCTAAATTCTAGTAAAACTTAATCTAAGCCTATAGAGCTAAAATAGCTAGATAAAATAATTAATCTAATTAGCTCTATAGATTTAGATTAGGGGGGCGATTTTACTAGTAGAAGGTCTACTATAGGCTATATATTCTTATTAAGTTATAATAAGAATAATAGCGCTATATTCTAGCTATCAAAACTGTAAAAAACTATTACACTATCTAGCGTAGAGGCTAAATTTATAGCCTATAAAGAAGTAGTTAAAGAGAGCTTATATCTAAATCTCTTTATTAAAGAGATAAGCTTAATTATTCCTATATTTAATAATACAAAGATTGTTAAAATAGATAGCTAGAGTGCTATAGAGCTAGTAAAGAATCCTATATATTATACTAGAACTAAGTATATTAATATTAGGTATTACTTTATTAGAGAAAAGGTTAAAAATAAGAAAATTAAATTATCTTATTAGCTTATAGCTACTCTACTAGTAGATAGCTTAATAAAGACTATTAGTATATAAAAGATTAAGGACTTTAAAGTAGAATTAAATCTACTATCTTATCTAAAAGAGTAATACTAGTAGAAGGAGTTACTAAATTACTATAATAACTACTACTAGGATTAAGCTTATTAAGCTTAAAGGGGTATATTAGAATATAAGCTTAATAAAGCTTAAGTAAGCCTTAGTAAGCTTAAGTAAGCACTAGTACTCTTTTAACTAGAATAGTATTACTATAACTATTATATTCTTATATACGTAATCTATAACGTATAGATTACGTATATCTAGGTTATCTATTAGTAAGATAGAATATTCTAGATAACCTAGCATTTATATATAATAATAAGTAGATAGCGATAATACCTTAGTGTCTAACTCCCCCCTTTATATCTAATAGATATACTTTTAACTCTAGTTCCTATCTTCCGCTATTACTAATACTATTACTAATAGTATTAGTAATCCTCCGCTATACCTTTTCTACAGCTCTTACTATATTACGCCTAGCATACTAAGACTTAGGTGAATAGAACTATCTATATATAGAAACCTTAACTTAAAGTTTTAAAGAGATCTAATTAGTAGATCTAGAGTTATTAAGCCTTAGATTATTGATTTTCCTTAGTAAAATAGGGTGACCGACTCGCTTGCCTGACCAACTCGCTTGCTATGCACGTTATCTACTATCTCTTATAGCTAGAGGGCAAGTCTTTATTAATTAAGCTTAACAATATATTATATAATTATTTACTCTTCTATTATAGAGCGCTTTTAGCTATTAAATAGTACTTTATATTAAAATTAAATTTCGCGGAGTAAGTTAAAGAGCTACTAATATTATATACTAAAGATAGTAGTAGCGCGTTATAGGATCTAAGATTAATATAAAGTATAGGCCTAAAGAGTAAGTTTAATTCTACCCTCTTATTAATCTAAAATTATTTTATATTATAATTATATCGCTATTTATAAGTGGTGTTCGCGGTTCCAAGAAAAAGTGGCTGGCTGGGTGGTGTGGCCGTCTCGGTGGTGCTTTACGTTATAGATTACTTTAATAGTCTAAATTATCCCTATGGCTATATAAAGTATTCTAAGAACCTAGTATTAAGCTATAATTTAAATTTCTAGTAGAACTTGATCTAAGCCTATAGAGCTAAAATAGCTAAATGAAATAATTAATCGAATTAGCTCTATAGATTTAGATTAGGGGGGTGATTTTACTAGTAGAAGGTCTACTATAGGCTATATATTCTTATTAAGTTATAATAAGAATAATAGCGCTATATTCTAGCTATCAAAACTATAAAAAACTATTGCACTATCTAGTATAGAGGCTAAATTTATAGCCTATAAAGAAGTAGTTAAAGAGAGCTTATATCTAAATCTCTTTGTTAAAAAGATAAGCTTTATTATCTCTATATTTAATAATACAAAGATTATTAAAATAGATAGTTAGAGTGCTATAGAACTAGCGAAGAACCTATATATTACGCTAGAACTAAGTATGTTAATATTAGGTATTACTTTATTAGAGAAAAGGTTAAAAATAAGGAAATTAAATTATTTTATTAGCTAATAGCTACTCTACTAGTAGATAAATTAATAAAGCCTATTAGTATATTAATGATTAAGAACTTTAAAGTAGAAGCAAATCTATTATCTTATCTAAAAGAGTAATACTAGTAGAAGAAGTTACTAAATTACTATTACTACTACTACTAGGATTAAGCTTATCAAATATAAGGGGGCGTGTTAGAATATAAGCTTAAATATACTGTGTTCCACCAGTAAGCTGCGCACCCTAGTAAGCTGCGCACCCCACTAAATCCTCACAACTCTATCTGCGCCAACGACTGTAACTTAATAACTATAGCCTAAGATAGTATCTTATAAAGGTAAACTAAGTCTTATAATAGTTTCTTATTAAAATAAATTATATAAATTAATTTAAGCTCTTATAAGAGTATATAATATACTAGAATTTACTCTTTAGACGCATTTCTATAGTATCTACTTATAATTAAAGATAGTCTTTATTAATTAAAAGTTATTAACTACTAAAGAGTAGTCTCTTATATAGTAGATTCTAGACCTTAATTAATAAGGCTTTCTACCCTATATTATTAATGTATAACGCATAGTAGACGCTCTACTTATAGCCCGCGGCCAAGATCCACCTCCTCCACCTATAGGTAAGAACTAAGTATCGCGCTTTATTAATAGCTAATCTAAGCTTTAGACTAAGTAGTATAGGAAGGTCTATAGCTAGCGCGCTTACTATAAGAATTCTATCGCAATCTTAGCGTGGTTTAACTTAGTAGAGGAGACGCGCTAGGCCTATAAGATGCTAGATATAGATATGTATAACTTTAATAAGACTAGCTTTATAATAGGCGTCGTAGCAACGTCTAAGATAGTTACTAGCTCTAATACTATAGATTAGGTAGCTATAGTATAACTGGGAAATAGAGACTAAGTTATAATAATTAAGTATATTAACGCGTCTAGCTAGTGCCTTCTACTATTTATAATTCTATTTAGTAAGTAGGACTAGGCTAGCTAGTACTATAATATCTCTATAGACTAGGTGCTCGCTATATTAGATAATAGCTAGACGATAGATTAGCTTAGCGTAGAGTGGGTAAAGCACTTTAATAGATATATAGCGCCTTGTACGCATAGAGTCTACCGGCTTCTTATCCTAGATGGCCATAGCAGCCACGCTACACCTAAGTTCGACTAGTTCTATATAGAGAACAAGATCATCACTCTCTACAGTAGGGTGACAAAAAGAAAGAGTAATAAAAAAAGTAGTCTTTTTTAAACCTATATATCTAGATACGTAGACTAGCTATAACTAAGGTTTTTAGTTTTCTAGAAAGCTAAGACCTTTCTCTTTAACTTAAAAGCTGTCAATAATTGCTTAGTAAGTATATAGATAGTAAGAATCAGCCTTAAACATAGAGAATTAAAAAACTCTAGTTTGATCTAGCTACAACTTTTTATCTAGCGTATAAAAAGTTCTAAATTTTTTTACGTAATACTAGCTTACGTTAAGATTACGTAAGTAACATCCCAGCCTTCTTGATTATCTAAGCAAAGTTTTAAAAATAGTTAAAGAAAAAGTACGCTAATGAAAAGTACGCTAAAATTACGTAAGCTTCTTTTAGTTACATTCTATATATTCTACTCTTTCTAAGTTTAATTTTCCTCTTCTATATTTCCTCTCTATGTCTATAGAACTTTCGAAATTTGAAAAAGAAGTTTATACTCTATCTTTACAATAATACTCTATTAGTGCTATTAGTACTATACTAGAAAAGTCCTCTAAGTCTATTTATAACACTTTGTAACGTCTTAAAAAGAAAAAAAAACTTCTACTACTTCTTTAAAGTCTAAATTAGGCCGCCCTTCTAAGGTCTCTAAAAGAGCTACTAGAGTAGTTAATAGAGATCTAGAATATAGTCCTAAAAAGATAAATTACCGTATTCTAGAAGAGAATGATCTAAAGTTTTCTACTAGAAGCCTATAACGCCTATTAAAAGTAGAGAAATACTCTATTTCTACTACTAAGAAAAAGTAGCTTTTAAATAAAGAAAAAGCTAGTAACTATAAGAAGTACGCTAAGAAGACTATTAAAATCTTAAAATATATAAACTTTACTAAAGTTATATTTTTAGACGAGTCTTCTATATAGCGTAGACACAGTGCTAGGTAAGAATACGTTAGAAAGAGAAGAAATAAGAGGACTAGGCCTAAATAAGTCTCTACAACTAATTTAAGTGAGTTTTAAAAAATCCTAATAGGCTTTATTTTTCTCTAGAAAATCTAGTACTTTTCTATTTATTTAGAATATTTTTAGCTAGCTTACTAACTAAGTTATAGCCCGCGATACTACTATCTCTATTTAGGGAGCTATTTAGCTAAGTAGAAGATCTAAGTTATATATAACTAAGATTCTATAAGATACTAGAAGCTTTATAAATATAAGATATATATAAGAAGTTTTAACTCCTATACTTAAACTCTTATTTAAAAGAGGTAAGAAAGCTATTATTTATTTTTAAGTTTAAAAGACTATAACTTAGCTAATTCTTAATATTTTTTAAAAGTATTTTAATATCTAGAAAGCTAATATATTATTCTATCTAGGGTAGAGATTTTAGTAAGATAATACTAAGATCTATAAAACGCTAGTAGTTATTTCTTAGTTTTTAAGAAATAGAATTCCTCTTTTTAAGTATCTTACTTATAGCCTTAATCTAAATCCTATAGAAAACGTTTAGAGCTTATTTAAGAATAGGCTAGTAAAAAAGCCTAGTGCCTCTTTAGGCCTAGGTGCTAGTATAAAAGTAGTAAATCTATTTAAAAAAGTAATTTTAGAAAAGTAGGAGCGAATACCCTAAGAAGTAATAGATAACTATATTAGGTTTTTATCTAGATATTATAAGGTAGTTAATGTAGGAGAGGTATAGAGGAGGATTACTAATACTATTAGTAATAGTATTAGTAATAGCGGAAGATAGGAACTAGAGTTAAAAGTATATCTATTAGATATAAAGGGGGGAGTTAGACACTAAGGTATTATCGCTATTTACTCGTTATTATATATAAATGCTAGGTTATCTAGAATATTCTATCTTACTAATAGATAATCTAGGTGTACGTAATCTATACGTTATAGATTACGTATATAAGAATATAATAGTTATAGTAATACTATTTTAGTTAAAAGAGTACTAGTGCTTACTTAAGTTTACTAAGGCTTACTTAAGCTTTATTAAGCTTATATTCTAATACGCCCTCTTAAGCTTAATAAGCTTAATCCTAGTAGTAGTTATTATAGTAATTTAGTAACTCCTTCTACTAGTATTACTCTTTTAGATAAGGTAGTAGATTTAATTCTACTTTAAAGTCCTTAATCTTTTATATACTAATAGTCTTTATTAAGCTATCTACTAGTAGAGTAGCTATAGGCTAATAAGATAATTTAATTTTCTTATTTTTAACCTTTTCTCTAATAAAGTAATACCTAATATTAATATACTTAGTTCTAGCGTAATATATAGGATTCTTTACTAGCTCTATAGTACTCTAGCTATCTATTTTAATAATCTTTATATTATTAAATATAGGAATAATTAAGCTTATCTCTTTAATAAAGAGATTTAGATATAAGCTCTCTTTAACTACTTCTTTATAGGCTATAAATTTAGCCTCTACGCTAGATAGTGTAATAGTTTTTTATAGTTTTAATAGCTAGGATATAGCGCTATTATTCTTATTATAACTTAATAAGAATATATAGCCTGTAGTAGACCTTCTACTAGTAAAATCGCCCCCCTAATCTAAATCTATAGAGCTAATTAGATTAATTATTTTATCTAGCTATTTTAGCTCTATAGGCTTAGATTAAGTTTTACTAGAATTTAGATTATAGCTTAATACTAGATTCTTAGTATACTTTATATAGCCCTAGAGGTAGTTTAGACTATTAAAGTAATCTATACTAGAATTAGATATATACCTAGCTAAGCTATTTATAGCGTATGCTATATTAGACCTAGTAAATATAGTAATATAGATAAGAGAGCTAATTTCTTATTAATATCTTTAGATATCTTTTAGACTAGCCTCTTCTTTATTACTTTCTAGCTTACTATTAGGAGCTAGTAGAGCTTCTCTAGGTTTAATACCTTCTTTATTAAACTTAGCTAGTAGTTTACTAATATATTTTTCTTAGATTAAATATAGAGATCTTATTACTCTGTTTTAATAGATCTCTACTCTAAGAAACTCTTTTACTTTACTTAGGTTCTTTATTTCTAATATTAAAATAGAACTAAGCTCTTTAAATAGACTATCTATTATTTACTTACTTTTTATAAATATTAATAGATTATCTATATAAGTAGCTATTATAATCTTTTTACTAGTGCTTATATAAGTAGTAGTATTAGTTTATAAAGAAGTAAAGTCTAGTTTAGCTAATAGACTAGCTAGTAGTTTTTACTACTATCTAGAGGCTTGCTTTAGACTATATAGTGCCTTTTTTAGTAGGTAAATATAATTAGAATAGCTAAAGCTAATAAAGCCTTTAGGTTATTCTATATAGATAGTAGTATCTATTAGAGTATTAAGAAAAGCTTATTTAATATCTTAACTATAGATTTCCTAATCTAGAGTACTAAATACTACTAATAGTAGCCTTATTATACTAGGTTTACTAGTATTTATAAAGGTTTCTTTAAAGTTTAAGTCTTTTTCTTATAGAAAGCTTTTAGCTACCTATCTAGCCTTATATATTTAGCTATTTACTTAATATTTTTTATTTAATACCTATTATCCTTTTAGGACTAGATAATTACTAGGTTTAGATACTAGTAACTAAGTATTATTATTACGTAACTAGTCTATCTCTAGTTATATTATAGCTAGATAGTTATTCTTTTCTTTATACTTTAGAACTTCTTTATAGTTCTTAGAATAATCTTTTATTTTACTAGTATAATATACTTCTTCTATTATATTAGAAGAGGCTATACTCGCATTTAAAGTACTTTCTCTTAGCTTACTAATTTTTTTATTCTTTTTATTATTAATAACTACTTTAGGATAAGTTTTAATAGCCTTTTTATTACTACTATACTAATTATCTATAGTAGCTTCTTATACTACTTTACTAAATTTATCTTCTATTTTTAGATTCTCTTAACTAAGATATTTTAAAGGCCTATAGTAAGTTTCTTTTAGTACTTTAATATCTCTAGCTAAAGTAACTTTATAAGATTTAAGATCTAGAAGATAATATAGATTATTACTTATATAACTTATTAGGTAGTATAGTTTTAACTTAGTATCTAGCTTATATAAAAACTCTTTAGATTCTTTTTTATAGCTTAAGAATCCCTAGATCTTTATATTAGCTATATTAGGCTTAGCTTTATATTTAGCCTTATAAGGCGTTTTAAAATTAATAGAACTATTTAGTATTCTATTATAGAGATATATAGTAGATATTAGAGCCTCTATCTATAGCCTTTTTAGTAGTTTAGACTTAAATAGTAGAGCTCTTACTTTATTAAATAAAGTTCTATTTATATACTCTACCTCTCCTTTAGCTTTAGGATTAAAGAGAGGCGTAAATCTAAAGATAAATCTTTTATTTTTAGCTAGATCTAATAGATCTTTTATATTTAGTTTATTATCTATTTAAATTTACTTAAGCCTTTTATTATCTTATACTTTAACTCTATTAATAAACTCTTTAATAAGTTAAATTAGTTCTACTCTATTTTTAAGTAGTTTTATCTTTAGATACTTTATCTTATAGTCTAAAATAGTAATATAATATTTATAGCTTCTATTAGTTATAGGCTTAATAAGTTCTTCTAGATCTATATAGACTAGATCTCTAAAGTTATTTACTTTAGTAGTAATAGAATCTCTACTTATAGTACTAGTTTACTTATTTTCTATATAGATAATATAATTTATAAAGTCTTTACTAGTATCTATTTTAGAATCTAGGCCTTCTATATTAGCTAATAGCTTATTAAGGCTATTATTACTAATATACCTTAGTCTTTTATAGAGTAGAGTCGTATTATTAATAATTTTAGTAGAAGTATTATAGACTTCTATACTCTTATCTCTATTACTATAAGTAGTAAAAGTAGCTATATTTCTAGTATAGTATCTTATAGCTAGAATTTTATTATTCTTATAGGCTTAGTATTCTTTTTTAGTAAACTTAAACTCTACCTCTCTATTAATAGTTTAGTAGACGCTTAGTAGGTTTACTTATATTTTAGGTACTAGTAGTATATCCTTAAGTACTATAGGCGTATTAGTGCTAGTAAAGATAATAACTATATTACCTTTTACTTTTACTTTAAGTAGAGTATTAGTATTACCCTACTTAATATAAGTATTATTAATTAGCTTAAGATTAGAAAAAAGATCTTCTCTAGAGTATATATAATAGCTAGTACTACTATTTAGTACCTATATAATCTTATTACTAATAGAAGATTCTTTAGTACCTTCTATATTATTAACTTAAATAATAGTACTATTAAGACTACTCTCTTCTACTATATTAGCGGCCTTAAACTACTTCTTATTACTGCGTTTCTTCTTATAATATTTATTCTCTTTATATCTACTTTTATTATAATAAGAGTAATACTTACTACTTTTATTTATATTTAAAGATATTTCTACGTCTTTATTAGTAATCTCTTTATTAGAGATACTATTCTTTAGAGATTTAATTAAATATAGACGTCTAGACTTATTAAGAATCTAGCTAAATATAAGATCTAGATTAATTAACTTATCTAGTCTTAAATCTTAAATAATAATAGTTACTAAATAATTAAAATCGTTATTAAGATTATTTAGTACTAAAGTAGCAATAAACTTTAATAGTAGAGAAATATCTCTAGCTTCTAGGCTATTAAGTAGTCTCTTAATTTTCTATATATATACTTCTACGTTATTATTATAGCTAATTAACGTAGTATTAATAAGGTCTTTACTTAGTAGAAAATCGCTACTAAAGCCTTTTACTTAATATAGAGATTTAAGATTATCCTATAATAGAAATAGTAATTTAATCTCTTTAGTTTATAGAAGCGGCCTATTATCTAGGCTTAGTCTAATAATAGATAACGCTTTACCTTTTTATTCTTTTAAACTATCTAATTTCTCTTATATAAAATTAGATAAGTTTAATTAAAAAGGATCTATTATTATAATAGAATAGTAGCTTTCTTTAACTAAGAGAGACTCTATTCTTAAAGCCTAAATATTATAATTAGAGTTACTAGTTAGTTTTAGCACTCTAAAAATGCTGCTTTTAGCTATTATAGCTACTACTCTTATGTCTAGACAAAGTAGATAGCTATTATCTAGAGATAGCAAATAGCTAGAACTTATATATAGTCTTATTATAATAGAATGCTATAGTTACTGTTCTTACGAGCACTAGCGGCTATTAAAGAACTCTAGCTATAGATTAAA
>QXCR01000119.1:0-91843 GCA_004380135.1 Stemphylium vesicarium | reverse complement strand
ATTCTCGCGCTACAGGAGAAGTACCCGAACGAGGAGATACTGGTCTTTCACGGTGGCATGAGCCCTGTCGTTCGTGACGAACGCAAGGCCCAATGGGACAATCCAAATGGTCCGCGCATCCTCGTCATGAGCATGGGCTTCGCTGAGGCTATCACTTTGACGGAAGCGAGCTTCATAATACTCATGGAACCGCAAGACCGTCAGTCCAAACAAGACCAAGTGTTATTCCGGATCTACAGGATCGGACAACTGGCGGCACGTTGCTGTGCATACATACTCTACAACCCGAACGAACCTCACGAGGTGAACATACTTAGTCGTCAAATGTTCAAGACGACGGCAAGAAATCGTTTGACGACCGGGAACGCCGACTCGACTAGCGACGGTGCTACAGTGGAAACTGGTGACATAATGGACTGGACAACCGGCGAGGATCAGCCATACAATATTGATGGAATGCCGTAGGCGGAGGAAGAACCATACAGGATCGTCATGTACCGTACAAAACCGTAGTATAGCAAGAGCCTGAAAAGACTAATTTAGCCAAAACCTGTTCTGTGCCTACCTACTAAAGCTGCACACAACTTGAAGTAACGTTACGCATGTTTCCATTCTAACGTATGAACATGCTGCCTTCATTCGAGCGGCACATGCCACCGTTATACTTACGCGAGCACATAATACATCTTACGTGAACCAGTGCATGCGCGCTTCGAGATTCTGCCCTCTATCGCAAAACAAGCGCGCAATGCCATACTTGTTCGCCCGCTGCTAGACAGTCGAGAAAGGTCTGGCACGGTGCCCAACGGGATTTTCGCGCGCTGAACAGAACCTGAGATAGTGTGCAAAATAGGGGTGGTATAACGTGCCCGTGCGCAGTGTGCCCCCATTCACAGTGTGCCCCGCAGCACACCACATGCCCAATCTCAAAATGAGGCTGTACAGCGCCACACAATAGCTCCAGCTTGAACACTAGCGTGAGCAGCGCCAGCGCGTTCTTGACGCTTGTCACTTGGTGAGACTACTCGTGAGGCTTTACGCTTGCGCTGTTGAGCTTGTTGGATAGATTTTTTCTGGCGTTGAGCTTCAACTTTGCGCGCGCGCTCAGCTGCTTTCTCAGCTCTCTCCTGCTCCCTGACGTCCTTGAGCCTCTGACTTTCCACACGCTTCTCCTCAAGCTTAACTTGACTCATGCTCTCCTGCCTTGATATCCTCTACCCAACTTGATCGTATAGCTCCTTTTTTTAGCTGCGTAGATGAGGGCTGGAGGCAGCGAGCTCCCATAGGCGCAGCAACAGGCCATGACTGTCAGGAACTCGCGTGATCCATCCTGGAGAGATGCTCGAACCTCCTTCTTCTCCCATTGACGCCTGCTGAAGATCCTCTTGCTTCTGCCTATCAAGCCAATCAAGAAGCCCTTCTCATCCATATTGTATATATCTCGGGCCTCAAGGTGGTATTCGGTCATCTTTCGATGCAGTAGCTCGAAGCAGAGACGGTATTTTGACTCAGAATCAGCCAGGTGGCGCGTACGATCCATGGCGCTGGTCCACTTTGAGATGAGATGGATCTCGTGCCGGTTGACGAAGCGAGTAACCCAGCTCTCGCTGAGCTGCTGATGGGCCACTTCTGAAGAGAAATTCCTGATCATCTCCCTCGTAAGAGGTAGGCCTTGCTTGGTAAGCTTAACAATATATTGTACAAGCTCCAACTCCTGTTGTGGGTCGAGAGCTTGCCTGCTGGCATGCCCAGTATCCCTAGGCCCTGTCACGCCTCTCCATCGCCGCCCCAGCGGTGACCGGTCAACGCCATGCTTTTCAGCAACTTCCTTCAGTGTAAATAATTCTTCTGAACCTCGCGATTTTAGATCCTCGATCTCCTAATCAATGGGAGCCATGGTCGTGGAGTTATCGCGCGTTGGAGCTGTAGTGTTGAGACGCGCGTTGTTGTTCTGCGGGGCACACTGTGAATCCGGGCACACTGCGCACGGGCACGTTACAGCAGGAGCCGCATTCACATATTCATGAGACCAGACGTCCAGAACAACTCTGACCTAGAGTTATTCCAATTTTGTCGCTCCTCTAAAAACATGCTATTCACGTACTGTGTTACCGTAGCCTGCAGGAGCTACCCCGCCGCGAAGCTCTACTTAAGCCAAGAATGTGAAGTTGGCGCACAGGCCGAATATTCCTCACTAAAAACGAGCTCCTTCGTACCGGTAACCGATAACCGTGCTTTGCCACCCGATCCCGACATTGGGTGATCGCAGCATTCTGTTTGCTGGGAGGCACACATTCTGAAGCCGCTTGCGTGCAACAGGACACCCTGCTTCCAGCCGTTGAAACGTAAGCAGAACCCTGTACTTATGCGTCATGATTTAACCATGACGTACTTTTCATGCGGTCACATCAAATCCGATTGTAGTGTTGTCGCGGTGTGAAAATTGCGCATATGCAGAAGGAATTGAAGGATTGAACTGCAAACTTTGCCTAACCTCCAAGCTCTGTGTGCACACTACGACGAGGCAAGCGAGCGCCCACACACACAAATAAATCAATATTTCGAGTCTGCAGTCTCGTACGGCAAAGTAAAGCTCGACAGCTACTTTGACCTTGTACTCCTACAACCCGACGTCAGCTTTTACGCTGTAGCCACCGCGCTCCTTCCTAAGCTCCGCCTTGGCTGGTTTAAGACGCAATGCAAGCACTTTCCTCACTGGTATCGCAAGGCGGAGACCTCCATCCGACGAGTCTTCAAGCAGTATACAGAGACAGCCGAAGAGGCCGAGGATGAGCTCCATCTAACAGCTCCAAGTGCCGGAAGCTCGCAGGTGGCGGCAAAAATACTCTGTACGAGCGTACGATGGAGGTTGACCTCCACCTACTTACCAACGCCAAAGGCAAGCGTACGAAGCGAGTAAGCCAGCTTGACGAGTATTCTGACTCGCTGCTATTTGACTATACTAGCGGAAGCGAGACTGAGTTGCTCCTACTCGACTCCGACGATCCCTGGGCCTGGTGGCTTCAAGTCGGCCGCGAGCGTTATCCTATGCTTTTCAAAGTCACCGGCGACTACTTATCAATCCCCCCCACCAGCTGCGAGTGCGAGCGCTCGTTTAGTAAAGCCCGACGAACAATAAGCGACGATCGCAACAAGCTCGGAGGCACTACAATCGAAGCTATACAACTACAAAAGAGCTGGCTAAGGCACGGCGTTGTGAAGAGCTCACTCAACGATCTCGAGATTTTAGTGAGAAAAGCTGATAAAAATCAGCTCGGGAGAATGGCTGCTTCTCAAGCCAGTGACTCCTTCAGCGCTCCTTCACGGGCAAGCAGCTCCTTCGGCCAATCAGAGAGCTCCTACTGCCAGTAGATGGCTCGTGCAGCAGTAGTACTGCTACTGATAGTAAGGGCCTCCCTTTTGGTCACTACAGTCAGTAGTTCACTCTACAAGAGGCAGTACAGTAGCTAACCGAGCCAATCAGTAGCAGTAGTACCGGCTGATCCCCTCACCACACAATAGAGAGCTGCCGATGTTAAGTTTATTCTTTCCTTCAAGTCGCTCGCCACAGTGCCCTTCTCATCAACTACACGCTCACTCGTCGTGTACCTACATCGCCGATCGCACAGAAGCCGGGTACCCAACTCACAAGCTTGTACACGATATCATTGGGTTTCCGCTCGCAGCATTGCGCAATCGTCCCTTGGATTGATCCTCACGTCCGAGCGATGCTAACGGCGACCCTGTTTTGGCGCAGAATTGCAGGGTTCCAAGAGGTCTTGAGGAAGCGAAAGAGTTTGTCAAGGAGAAGACGCTTACGATGTATCATCCTGTGGGAACTTGTGCGATGCTGCCGAGAGAGCAGGGGGGTGTTGTTGATGCGGAGCTACGGGTGTATGGTGTGAGTGGGCTCAGGGTCGTGGATGCGAGTATTTTCCCCACGCATGTACAGGGAAATATTGTGAGTTTAGAGTATGCGGTTCTGGAGAAGGCAAGTGATTTGATGAAGGGAGTTGGGATCAATAGTGTCGATAGACTAACGTAAGTTTTCTGTCGATATCTAGTACATGATCAGACTACAAGTGTACTATTATTACCAAGCGACACTTGACTCACTAAAGTCACCCTCGCCGCGCTCTTCCGACACACAATCGCGATTCTTGGCGACGTTGATCCCAACTCGTTCATACTGACTTAACGTCGATCCCTGTGTAACAAGAAACCCGCTATGCCGAGAATGACCAATAAGATCGCAAAGATCGCACAGGCGACCTGCAACATGTCTTCTTCACCGTCTCACAACGCTATTCTGAAGAATTCAATGCTATCATGAGATTGGTATCCTATGTACATCACCATGGAAATGTATGAAATTCGCGATTTGACTGATTTCTCGGCATGGCTGGTTTCTCGCTATACAGGGATCGACGTTACGCAGAGATTTCGTGATCCTGGAGAACGTCCAGCAACAGCAGGATCTCAATTGAAGAAGCGATGAACGGCCGTAACAATCATCGAGGATCGTCATCTTTTCGCATCTCATGAGCAAATTACATCACTTACCTTTCTACACAACCACCGCCCGAGCCTACAGAAGTCCATAACTATGTTATAAATCTCTATGGCAAACCACTAAACGAGAAGAACAGCAATGACGGCAAAAAGCATAGTCCCAAATACAGTGAAGCTTAGCATACGTGCCGCCCACCACAGTCCTGTCGTAACGCGCCAACTCCTCTCTTTCCGCAACCTCGTGAAAAATAACATTGAAAACGCGTATCGCCTCGCCTGCAAGTCTTTCGGCACAAAACGGACACACTCTTGCAGTTCTCGAGCCTTAACCATGATCTCACCCCCTTCATCCCCGATACTAAAACGAACCTTCGGTTGCCCATATATTTCCCCAAACGCTACCTTGACGAATTTGGTCCTGTTGCTCATAGATTTTGTATATAGATTCGCTGGAGTGGAGAACAGGGCTGTAATATCTTTTAATATGATATTAAGAGAAAGGCCGCTAAAAATACTGCAAAAGCTGTTCCAAGAGACGTGGGCGTTGCTTTGATTGAAGAATTTGCGGAGAATGACTTCATGCGCGCAGAGGGAGAGGAGGCGGCATGTTGGGAGGACGTGGAAGAAGAGACCGGGAAGGGAGACGTGCGAGCAGATGGCGAGGACGAGTTCCGTGGGTAGATTCTGGAAGGTTGATGTTGCCAGAGGGGATGAAGGGCTCATGGTGCTATGATGAGAGTGAAGAAATTGTCGCTCTGGAGCGCATGATTTGTAAAATTTATTGAGGAATTTGCTGATAGTACTGTTACAATGGAAACGTTTAAGGGGGCTGAAATGTCAGCATGTTGTAGCGAACCAAACCGTTCATCGTACCTCGCTCTACAGTTGTTGGCGATTGCGGCTTCACCCCTGCAGGCAGCACTCCAAAAAACAGTCATCATTATATGTAACGGTTTGGGCCTTGCCCAGATCCACTCTAGTACGAGTTAGAATAGCTCATGTACGGTCATCTATATATGTAGCTCAGCCCCCCTCTTACACCGTTAGTGTCACGGTAACCACCGTAGTTTCCCTTGACACCTGCTTCCTGCCTGCACGCTCCTGCTTCCTGCCTCCACCATGATGGCGACATGACATCGCCTTCCAGAGTGTATACCTTCCTCTGGTCAAACCAACGTCCTTTCTTCACGCAACGTCCTGTAAATACACCTTAGTATCATACGTAGCATACAAATCGAGCTTCTTCATAAGCTCTGAGATCACTGCTCATGCATCTCGTGACAGTTAGATTATATCAACCATTGACCAATCATATCGCCTGTTTTGCAGCGGACATCTATCGCTACGCCATGTACGGAAGGTGGGGATGATCAAAATCGTTGCGCACCTAGGTGTAGGGTTAAAGCCGCAATCGCTAATGGCTGTATAAGCATCTATCACTCTATAAAATCCCTATACGGCAGGTAGTAGCGATAAATATATTGGTCAGCGCGAAGAGCGAAGCAATTAGAGCACATTTACATACCTGGATATAGTAATTCATTCGCTCACTCGTATGCTTATGGTCATCAAACATGATCACGGTCATGAAGTCTCTCGGCACATGTAACCGAAAGCTAACATGGGTGCAGTGATGCATGTACAAGTTTGAAAACGCTGTGGAAAAGCTTAGCATAAGCGGCTTGTCACACGTATGCTGGTACTGGATCTCTGGGTTAGGGCGTTACTGTACACTCTCATGCACTTGCAGCTTCCGGTTTGCACACGCGGCTCAGTTGTCATCGCGCACGGGGCATCCATTCGTCCAGTATACACTTCCTCGGAAAAGGCTTAGACTCTGTGGATATTTCAATTTTATTGGTCCGAGTATCGAGCATAAGAATGACTCATAGCAATGCGAACGAAAGCTAACACTATTTAGGTAAGGTCATGGCTAATTGAGAAAGGCTTAGCATGGAACCAACAGTCGCATGCTTACAGAGACCGGAAGCTGCAAGTGCATGAGAGTGTACAGTATCATGTATTTGCAGTTTCCGGTTCTTGCAAGCAATCAATCTTTCATCCTACGCCAGGCCTCTCTTGCCTAATCATAATCTTAACCAAAGAGCGCTAGCTCCTGTCAGCAGTACCTTGTGTAGGGAGACATCAGTATCTCGTAGCCAATCAAATTGAGACGCTTACAGAACCCAAGATATTTTAGGCAAGCGCTCATTAGTCTAGACGATAGATCGTGTGGGATGAGGGCCGGACAGCATGCAAAAAGCGGAAACTACAAGTGCATAAGAGTGTAGCATCCGCTCTGCCATTCACCAAACTTACATAGCTGTGAAGTTTTCTGATCTCCAAATCGTTTTTCTCACGGCTTGTTAAAGCCTCCTCTAACGTATACCTCAATCAACCAAATTAAACCAACGAGAAACCCATCAGCCTCCCAGAGATGGCTTCCACAAAACGAAAACAGTTCGCTGTGCCAGATCATATTGATGAAGCAGCACAGTCAATACCCAATGATACTTGGGCAGTAGTACCACGATCGACCACCGGACTTGACAAGGGATGGCATCATCTCACGTTCGCAGACCTCGCAAAGGCGGTCAATAAACTTGCGCGGTGGATCGAGAAGATACTCGGGGTTGCTAAGTATCAAAACCAAACGATCGGTTACATGGGGTAGGTCACTATGTTCATACTGTACTATCGTACTAACGCGTAAAATAGTGCGAATGATCTAGGATATATAGTGGTTTTAGCCGCAACGTTGAAGACAGGTTACCTGCCGCTATTCACCTCGCCACGGAACTCTCTCGACGGCCAGATATTTCTTTTACGAGAGACAAACTGTAAAATCTTCTTGAACACGGACGAGACAGCGCCGCAGGTCAAGAAGATCCGAGAAGCGGAACCTAATGTGGAAGTCTTCCAAGCGCCATCTATTCAGGATCTCCTCGACCTAGACTGTTCTGCATCTCACTATGCTGGTAGACATAGCCGCGATGCGAAAGCCCACAGCCTCATTCTCCATACTTCGGGTTCAACTGGTAAGTAATTTTGCGCGTCAATCTCAGTACCAAAAGTCTTTAATCATCACTCTAGGTCTTCCGAAGCCTATTCACTTGACTGTTAGCGGTCTCAATTCGATACGCGAGCAAGCATCACTTGAACAGGAAGAAGGTCTTGACCAAGCCAACAAGCTGTTGCTGGCGGATAGAAGGCCGATGCTTGCAGCTGTGCCTTTCTTCCACGCAATGGGTATCGTGGTCGGGCTCAGATCTCTGATGTGTAGGGGCATAATCGTGACTCTACCTTCGAAAAATGTGTTGACTGCCGGTTTGGCCATCGAGGCAATTGGTTCCATCAGCCTAAGTGCGGGTATCTTTCCACCATCTATTCTTGAAGACATGTCCGCAACCGACAAAGGCATCGAAGCACTTGGCAAACTGGAAACGGTTTTCTTTGGAGGTGCGCCTCTTGCTACCGCGAGTGGAAACAAGATCTGTCAGGTAACAAAGCTTTTGACGATCATTGGCAGTACTGAAGCCCTACTCATACCTACGCTCCTACCATCAACATCAGATGAATGGTGCTACTTCCATTGGAGTTCCGTCGCCGGTGCTGTCATGGAACCTGCAGAGAACGGTCTGTATGAGCTCGTTCTCAAGCCGAGTGAAACCAAGTATCAAGCCATCTTCCACAACTTTCCCGACATACAGGAATGGCGAACCAAAGATCTCTTCAGGCAGCACCCTTCCAAACCTTTCCTCTGGATATACAGCGGTCGACGAGATGATACCATAGTTCTAAGCAATGGCGAGAAGGTCAACCCAGTATCGATGGAGAAGTTGATCGAGTCACATCCCTTGGTGAAGGGTGCTCTTGTCGTGGGCAACGGTAGGTTCCAAACTGGACTTCTTATCGAACCTCAGTGGAGCCAGGCTAGCACCACAGATCCTTCCACATTGGTTAATCACATTTGGCCAATGGTGAAACAAGCGAATGACGAGGCGCCTGCTCATGCACGGATTTACCGGAGGATGATTGCTGTTGCGGAAGAGCAAAAGCCGTTCGAGCGCACTCCGAAAGGTTCGATTGTCCGCCGCCAAACCGCTGCATTATTCAAAGACGAGATCGAAGCTCTTTATGCTGATTCCAGCAATTCTAATCAGGATTTTAACGGCGATGTCGAACTGAAGAGCAAGATCTATGCTGCCTTTCGTCGCGCTTTGCCTTCTTTCCTTGAAGATACGCTGGATGATGTCGATATCTTTAGCCTGGGTGTTGACTCTCTCGATGTCTTGGTATTGACCAAGGCACTCGCCGAGGCCGTTGATGACACTAACGTCACTACGGCTACAATCTATAACAACCCCACCGTCAAGAAGCTTTCTGTGGCCTTATCGCAGAGCGCGAGTAAGTCGAGCGTACAACCAGCGCCTCCTCCAACTCGAGAAGAGAAGCTCAGAGCCATGGTAAATAAGTATACGAAAGACATAATCCGACAGAAAGACATGGTGGAAGCACTGGAGCATCCACCGAAACATACGGTGCTCCTCACAGGCTCTACAGGTAGCCTAGGTAATCACTTACTAAATCAGCTGCTTAAGAACCCAGATGTCGAGAAGGTGTACTGCTTGAACCGTTCCGACAACGCGGAGACCCGACAGAAGGACACCTTCGAGAAGTACTTCATTCCAGTAGCCAACTTCAGCAAGGCTGAGTTTCTCAAAGTCGACTTCAGCGCCCACAACTTTGGCCTCTCCAGCGCTGTATACTCACGCCTCATCTCCACCGTTACCTTGTTCATTCACTCAGCATGGTCCGTCGACTTCAACCTCTCGCTCGAATCTTACGAAGCTACACACATAGCCGGTACCCGACGCGCCGTGGAATTTTCCTCCGCATCTGTCTACAAACCTTCCATCGTGTTCATCTCCTCGATCGCTAGCGTCGGAAATTGGAGCAGTGTCGTACAAGATGGATCCGCTGTACCTGAATCCACCACGACACTCTTCGACAGCTCTATCACGCTACCACAGGGCTACGGGGAATCTAAACATGTTGCAGCCGAGATTCTTACAACCGCATCTCACCGTCTTGGTATCAGGACTGTAATCATACGCGCAGGTCAGCTTGCAGGACCGAGTAGCCAGGCTGGTGGAGCTGCGTGGAATAGAAATGAATGGCTGCCGACGATAATCCACACGAGCAAGGTTATGAAGAAGCTACCAAGGACTCTAGGAAATATGGAAAGGGTGGATTGGGTGCCGATGGATGTTGCGGCTGGGACTGTGATTGACATGGCCACCACACCAACTTCGGAGCTCACAGAAGTTTACCACCTTGCCAACCCCCACACAACAACTTGGAGCCAGCTCTGCCCTGTTATACAGGCTTTCTACAGGGATGCCAAAGTCGAAATCAAGGTTGTCGAGTACAACGACTGGGTCAATGAGCTGAAGCAGTCTCCCCAGACGAAGGAGGATGCCGAGCGCGTACCGGGACTGAAGTTGCTGGACTTTTACGAGAGCCTGCAACCGGATTCGGGAGTGGCGTTGCCGAAATTAGGGACAAGTAAAGCAGAAGATGTTAGTAAAACATTAAGGAAGGGGAGAGCGGTGGATAAGAAACTTATGAGGGAGTGGTTGGGGCAGTGGGCATTCTAATGCCGTACTTTCGAGAACCGTAAATGGGTTTACTGATGAACTGAGAGGGAAGAGTGGGCGAACTGAGAGATAGATTGTGAGGCTACAGAGGCTCAAAAGGCAGAGCAGAATGACGCTAGTCCAACCTGAGTGGAGCTAAGCCTGTCAGCCACCGTGTGGGCCTCAGGGTATATAACCCAGGTTCCGTCCCATGTCTCACTCACTCCAGGCTAGTACGTACGAGGCTTAGCGCCCACAACTAAGAGGAATTAAATTTTAAGCTAGTAGCAGGCTTATTAAGGTTGCTATCATTCTTATAGTTCCTTAGAAATATTGTAAATGGTGTCATTTTCTGGCACAGGGTTTTCCGGCACAGGGGGAGGGATGTTATTTGGTTTGCCCGTTGAAAACTTCCACGTCCGAGCATCTTCAAGCGTATCCGCATGCCCCACCATCGCAGTAGGATTTTAGGTACGGATCAATGATGCAACATCCCTCAGTCGCTCTTCTCTTAAGAGCATCACCGAGAGATTTGAGAGAAGTATTGCTGAGAGCATAGACTTCATGACAAATTCACATTTCGCTATAAGTCATAATACTGGTTGCTCACTTCGAGTTTACCAATTTATTGTGAGTATTTGCTCTGTTAGATCCAGAAACTGGTGTATAACTAGTCACATGGGAAAAGCTGAACTCCTAATTATGCCGTCATGCTAATTAAGCGAAAAAAGAAAACAGACGAAGCGTCAAGATTGTATCGAATCACAGGACATACACTTCTAGTGTATATAACGGAACTCAGGGAGTCTGTAGCCAAGATCCTCTGCGTTGGCCAGCCGGTGGTCGCGTTTGCCCAAGTCGCGCTGCCTGTTCTCCCACTTGCAGTAAGCGATACCAGAGCAGGCCAAGAGACAGACGCAGATTTGGCCGCACAAGTTGATGGTGTGGCCAGTGGGGTACTCCGGTGCATCATCGACGGTGTATGTCCTGAGATGCGTTAGTCTGAGGCATACGAGGCAAGCTATATGAGAATGACTCACCAGGTAGCAAGAATGCCGCCAGCAGTACCAAGTGTCACTACATAGGCCGTAGACACGGAACGGACAGCGGGTCCTGCGGTGTTGTTTGCTGCCCAGGCAAGGAATCCAGAGCCTCCGGGAAAGGCACCGATTGTGATCAAGAAGATACCTCCATAACGGACGTTAGGGTCGGTTGACCATCGCATGACACAAAAGCCAGCAATTGCTGGGAGGGTGAAGACGGCGAGATAAACACCGCGGCGATTGGTCTTGTCTGAGATGAACGCAACAGCAATGGCGATGAGGCAGGCGCACACGTAAGGAGGTACAGAGTAGAGTTGCGCCTTGGCGGCGGTCCATCCAAGATCTTTTAGTATAGTGGGCTATGGAGTGCTGTCAGCGCATGTTTCTCTTACCATGAGGGGTGATACCCTACAAGAAAGAGAGAGATTCCTTGGACGGTGATATTTATAAAGAAGAAGCCCAGAGCACAAATGTAATTGTTGATGTTCATGACGGCTCTCTTGACGTGGCTGAATAAGACCTTCTCGTTTTCTTCGGCTCCATTTTTCAACCGGAGCCGTTGAGTGGCTATCATTCGCTCGCGTTGGTTCAGGAAGTAGCATTCTCCAGGGCTTTGAGGCATCAAGAAAGGCGCAACGAGACCAAAGATTACCGTGAAAAGGCCTTCAAAGAAAAAGATGTTACGCCAGGTGTGCAGCATCATAGAAAACGCTCCCCACGGAGGAATACGAGAAAGACTGTATACAAATTAGCAACTGATGTGCATTGTCAAGATTCAGCAGCCTACACCGTGGCGAGAAGGCCCCCGAAAACTCCAGCCATGGAAGCAGCGGAGACGTAGATGCCAATGCGGAACAAGAGTTCGTTGCGCTTGTAGAAGCAGGTAATGAAGAAGGCAAGACCACTAGATATTACGAATTAGACATTGTAACCATGAGCAATTGGGAAGACTTACGGCATGACACCACCCTCAAATATACCAAGACAGGCCCTAGCGGCCAACAACCCCTCAAAGCTTTTCACGAAGGCACAGCAGAGAGATACGAGTCCAAAGCCACATACCAAGAGCGGTAAGTAGAATTTGAATCCAAGCTTCTTCAACAAAAGATTGCTAGGTACCTCGACAAACATATATGCAATGTAGAAGATGGAGGTTACCCAATTCCAGCGGTATCCTTGGTTCAGGCCTAGCTTATCTGCCATACCTTGAATCTTGGCATTTCCGACATTGACTCTACGTTGATGTTTAGCGCATGGACTTGTTGCTGGAGTCGTGACTCTTACCGGTCGAGGCAGCAGAGTAGGTAAAGAAATGTCGTGAGTGGCACGATGGTTCTATCCAATTTGCGACGGACAGCTTTTTCCTCCTCTTCTGTCCAGCTTAACTGATCTTTAGACCGGTCGCGTTAGCATACAGTCGTGACTAGGTTCTGAAGTAACAAACGTGTAATCTTCGCTCCCCTCTTTACCGTCCCAGGAGAGTTTCTCTGTGATACATCTGTAAATTCCATGGTGTCGAAAGTACAGTCGTTAGCGATTGCGGCTTCACCACTGCGTGCAGCATTAATTTAATATGTCATCATTAAACCAACGACTGACCAACCAGATCGACTGTTTCGCTGCGAATACCTAATGCTAAGCCATGTACGGAAGGTGGGGCTGTTCAAAATCGTTGCGCAACTGTGTGTAAGGGTGAAGCCGCAATCGCTAATGACTGTAGATACCAATGTGGATAGCGGGAGTCAGAGGCGGAGAAATAGATAAGATATAAAGGGTATCGAAAATGGGTTTGTCAGCGCCATAGCCCTACTAATGAATGATAGAGCTAGACAGACACAAAAAGAGCATTCTAGAAGCCATTCAATAAGCAATCACCACCATTCATCATCAAGCTTTTCTTGATATTCCAACTATTCCTCCACAAAAGACACGGCAGAGGCACTGACTCCATCAGGTACACTCTCATGCATTTGCAATTTTCGCTTTTTGCATGTCGCCTAGGTTTTACATATCCCACGCATTTCATCGTCTTACCTAGTGTACACTTGCCCAGAAGGTCGCAGGCTCTATGAATTTTACATTTTCATCGGTCCGGAACGTTTGTGGATAAGTGACTGAAGGCATTGCTGACAAGATCTAGCGCTATTTGGGTAAGATCATCATCAGGCAAGAGACAGGCTTGGCGTGGGATCAAAGATCCGTTGCTTGCAAGAACCGGAAACTGCAAGTGCATAAGGGTGTACTCCCAAACGATGCAGCACGCCGAAAAATACATGTGGGCGTCTCACAGCACGATAGTACAGTGCTTAGCGAATGCGGCTTCCCCTCGAACGCAGTTGCAGCAATGTTTGCGCCACACGGTAGACAGGGATCATGGCGCCCCACCTAGCAGATTCGACCTAGCGTCAGCCTGTCAGCACACGTGCGGTGTGCAGCTAGTACACAGCTTTAGCATAACACTTTAGAGCGGGTGCACACAAGCTGATGGTTCAGTAAACAGGCGCACTGGAGATTTAGCCAGTGCATGCACGAGAATCGACATGACACTAGATAGGGGACATGACTTCACAAATCGTGATAACTTAACAAAAGACGAGACATCGTTATCTCAATTAAAGTAACCTCTACACACTGTGTTTCTGATACTATTCAAACATTAGCCCAATAGCTGGCCCTGATTTGCACACAGAAACAGCCGTTGATTGGCAGAAGAAAGACCAAATACAATTAGGCAGCAGCCAAGGAAGTTGAATGCCTACCCCGCACCTCGCAAGTTTTGGAAACACTTGTACTTACTGTGACAATTAATCGCGAGGACGTCGTTTATTTTAGCGGCTACCATCAGACCGATAGCTTGAGAATCAAGATATGGAGAACGAAGAGTCTTTTACAGTATGTTCATACCCTAAGCTGTAATAATCTGAGGTTGGCTGATTGTATGACTAGAGTGTAAGGATATACTAAGAGACGGTTATAGCGACACTAAACTTAAGAACTATAGGAAGTACGGCACTACAGAACAACTATAATGCGTGGATGCTAACGCTTGGTGTGTCTGTTGGTGTAGTTTGTAAGTGCAGCTGCGAAGAGTACGTTGCGCGGCTGCTGCTAACGCTTGGTGTATCTGGCGGTGTAGCTTGTAAGTGCAGCTGCGAAGAGTACGTTGCGAGGCTGCTGCTAACGCTTGTTGTGTCTGTTGGTGTAGGCCGTAAGTGCAGCTGCGAAGAGTACGTTGCGAGGCTGCTGCTAACGCTTGTTGTGTCTGTTGGTGTAGGACGTAAGTGCAGCTGCGAAGAGTATGTTGCGAGGCTGCTGCTAACGCTTGTTGTGTCTGGTGGTGTAGGGCGTAAGTGCAGCTGCGTGGAGTACGTTGCAAGGCTGCTGCTAATGCTTGGTGTGTCTCGTCATTTAGAATGTGAGTAAAACCTTCATTTATCGCTCGTGCGCATGTAGTACCACATTACTTACTTTTACGTAGTACAATGACTGGGTGCTGGACTGTAACGATGTTCTTGCCGAGAAGCTTTTCGCAAGCTTACCATCTTGCGCACTACCTATTCCAGTTATCCCGTGCGACTACTGCAGCATCATCGTGGACGCAGCTTCCGGAAGCTATCTACGCAAGACTGACGTTTCAGGGATACGAATGTCTGCGGCTAGTTGTTCAGTCTGCGCCATGCTTCTCGTCGCCTTGCAGCGATGGGACCTTGAGCGCAATGGCAAGGTGGACCTGCAAAGAACCCCTTCTGCGCTTACGGCGGGACTAAGCGGCCCGCGCCTTTTGCGATTCTCTGTTGATCCAGGTCAGCACTTATTCTCACTCTCTTTGCTTCTTTACATGAACCTAGGCTAATTGTATGCGCTTACTGCAGAGTGTGCGACAAACCATGACTTCACCACCCCAATCGGTCGCCCAATCTTCACCGAGCCCGTTAGCCCCGCACGATCTACACTGCTCCGCGCATGGGTCCGCTGGTGTAATGAGGAACATCACGAGTGTAATGGGATCCAAGCTGAGCTTGGGACAGCGTTGCCAACAAGACTCCTGTACGTCGGTGATCTAGGCGATCGGAACCACAAGCCAGATCAGGTTCGTCTCATCCGTGCTTCAGAAGCGACCACTTGGCAATATATCGCTTTGTCTCACTGTTGGGGCCAGCTCCCAACGGAAGAGCAGAAAAGGTTCTGCACAACTCAGGACAACATCGGCCGGCGGCTGCAGGGATTCAGTGTATCCGAACTCCCGATGACTTTCCAAGACGCCGTCACGGTAACCCGAGAACTCGGTGTCCTCTACCTCTGGATTGACTCGCTATGCATCATCCAATACGAGGACAGTCTCGAGGACTGGAAACACGAATCCGGTCGGATGGAGAGCGTCTTTTCCCAGGCTTACTGCACAATCGCCGCCACTGCGGCTGCTGACTCAAACGCAGGGTTCCTTAAGCGTTATATATGCACTGATAGTGTCTATGTCCAGGATGCCTCCGGCAACGAGTTTTACATCAGCACTGACGTAGATGATTTCGACCAAGACGTGGGCAAAGCCAAGCTGAACACGCGAGCCTGGGTGATGCAAGAAGGGGTTTTGGCAAGGCGAACTATTCATTTCAGCGCCAATCAGATGTACTGGGAATGCGGTGAAGGGGTTTACTGCGAGAACCTCATGAGACTCCACAGGTACGACTTTTGCATCATCACTACTGAGACACTTCTAACAATACGCGTCTCCTTCTAGCCGCTCTAGAGGCAAATATTTTGTGCTTGATCCACATTTTCCGGAGCGGCTCCTCAAGTCAGGCCCCGAACGTACACTCAACTGCATATCCTACCTTATCTCGGAGTACTCGAAGCGAAGCCTTACAATTCTGACGGACAGACGTGTTGCAGCATCTGCACTAGAGAACCGTATGAAACATGCTTTGAAATGTCAAAGCAGATACGGCATCTTCCAAAACTTTCTTCACAGAAACCTCCTGTGGCGTATAGATGAAAGTCAGCTGCAGGAGATCCAATACGACTCTCCTCTGCCCTCTTGGACATGGATGGTCTATAGTGGAGGTGTCAAGTTCATCGACGTCGACTTCGGCGAAATGGAATGGATCGATAGCCTCCGATTCGACGAAGAAAGAGAAGAGGCCATCATCGCGAGCTTGTGGGCATTTCGAGATTGCACATTGGTACGCTGTGGGTCATATCACGAAGTCCGGTGTCCTAACGGGGCAACGAAAGGAAGGATAGACTACGATGTTAGTGGAGGCGATATCTTTAGCAAAGAAAGCTGTGTTATTGTCGGAAAGGGGACTTACAATTCCCGGGAAAGAGACAACGATTCAACGTACCACATGTTGGTTGTTCGACCAACAGATGTCAATGGAGAGTACAGGAGAGTTGGAGCTGGAACAATATTCTGCAGCCACGTGGTTAAGCAGAAGGCGAATGTGCGAGTGGTATAAACAACACCACACAATATATAAGGGCCACCAGCATCGAGATGACGATGTCTACTCTTTTGTTCCGTAATCACGATTTGAAAACTTTTGAGAACTTATGCCTGCCATCTGGTGATCATGTCGATTCTCGTGCATGCACTTTGGCCGAATATGTAGTGCACCCGTGTAATGACAGAATCTTCCAGGTTCTGCGCACCCGCTCTAAAGTGTTATGCTAAAGCTGTGTACTGGCTGCACACCGCACGTGTGCTGACAGGCTGACGCTAGGTCGAATCTGCTAGGTGGGGCGCCATGATCCCTGTCTACCGTGTGGCGCAAACGTTGCTGCAACTGCGTTCGAGGGGAAGCCGCATTCGCTAAGCACTGTAGCGTGGATTGGCTGTAGTGAATAGCTGTATAGTGCTGCACTTGTATGAAGATAATAGCTTACATTGACACTATGTCGAGATTTGACATCATATCAAAATGATGCTGACATTCGATGGAAAGAGTATCTCCTCCGCGCTTCGACAACCCTCCACCTCCACCACAGACTGCGCGCACGAGATGATGGACACAATGGATCGCGGAAGCCTGGACGATCACGAGATCCCGTCGCTGAGCGCATTGCTCGAAGCCTTCAACCCTGAGCGCAGCATGTACTTGTCCTACGGCCGCTCCATTAATCCGTTGGCGTGGCCGGCATCCCAAGAAGAGGCCGAGTCGGACACAGAGTCGGAGAAGGGGTGAGCGCCTCCCGGGTGGCAGAAGTCGCAGTCAAGTAACAACTGGCACAGACGGTCGTTGCTGGATGACAACGCGCCGCGCGCAAGCCCCCCAAAGTCCCCGTTCCAGCACCGCACCGATCGCGACGTCACGCCATCGCACATCCCCCTGCCAGAGTCGCCCTACAAGCAGACGCCGCGCGCAAGCCCCGAACCGATACCAGAGCAGCACGACAAGACGGGACCAGTTGAGGGCTGTGAGTCGAGCCTAAGCTGTGCGCGCTGTGTGTACTGACGGCCATAGTCATGCGCTTTGCATACCGGGGAGAGGCCAAGTTCCGCACAGCGCCAATCGAAGACACCATTTCCGGATTCGCAAGCGGCCTCCACATCTTCACCAGGTCGAGCGCGAACGTCATCTTCACCGTCGGGTTAGTCATCCTGTCGTGGCTGCTGCTTCAACCGTGGACTGCTAGTCTCATTCCAGACGTCGCAAATGTCGCAAACATGGCCAAGCAGTTCGAGCCACTGCTGTACGCCTCCGAGAACGTGATACCGCGGTCGCGCGAGCTTGCAGACGGTAGCATCGCAGTGCAAGATCTAGGAGAGAGTGTGCGCGCCACGAACATGTCAGCGTCTTCGGTCATCATAGACCAGTTGGACGACCTGGGCGATAGTCTCAAGATTCTGTCAGAGAAGATTACGAGCTTCTTTACAAACGTAGACGGCGACATGGACTCGTAGGTATACTTCTTCCAACCACCACACCCACTAACCCTCGTAGCATCCTAATCACCATGGAGTGGGCGCAACGCGAACTCCAGGGCATCCAAGGCCCCAAGATTGGCATGATCGACACTGTCATCGGAAACATTCACGGTGGCCTCGGCAAGATCGGCCTCCTGGAGCGCAAAGACGGCTCCCCCACCGCCGTCGGCCGCGTCGTCAACGACGTGCTCGGCCACACCACGCAGCAGCGCTCAAAAGCCACTATACAGCGAACATTCGACTACCTCCTCTCCACCCTCGAAGAGAACATCGCCAACGAACTTGCGCGGGCAGACACCCTCTTTCAGCTGTTCGAGAGCGTAGACCGCCAATTTCACAACCTACACCGCAGTGTCGCCAGAGAAGAAGACAGTCTTGCGAACCGCAAAGACGAGTTTCTGGCGTCCATGTGGCGCATGACCATCAATAACAAGATGAAGATCAAGAAGTACGAGAAGAATCTGAAACTGCTTAAGGACGTGCGGGCGTCTACGCTCACCAATAAGAGTGAGCTGAAGGGACATATTCAGATCATCATGAGTGTCAAGGATCAGCTTGATAAGGCGAGGAAGAACCTCATTAGTCCGCTTATCCGACGTGCGCAGTCGAATTCATTTGGCTTGGAGCAGCAGCTCAACGACCTAACAGGGACCTACGGCTTTCTGAAGGGTGTGAGGGATGGACAGAAAAAGAAGGTCTTGCTGCAGCTATGGGGCGAGCCTAAGAGGCGCGTCACCATCACCGCTGGAGAGAAGGAAGGAGAGATTAAGGAAAGTGAGTATTGAGCTTGTTCATCCCTCTTCTTATTTGTGTTGCAGCTCTTTTCTGGCGTCTGCTTCTGGTGACTGCGCTCGTGGATACGACATGTTGCATCGCGAGTTGCTTAGACAAAGGAATGCTTTTTTTGGTTTACGTTTATGGGGTGTTTACTGGCGTGGGCGAGTATGGTGTTGGTACACTCTCATGCACTTGCAGCTTCCGGTTTGCACACGCGGCTCAGTTGTCACCCCGCACGGGGCATCGACTCGCCTAGTGTACGCTTGCTCAGAAAAGGCTTAGGCTCTGTCAATGCTTCGCTTCAATTGGTCCGATCATCGAGCAGATGGCATCGCTGACAAGAGCTAGTACTATTTGGGCAAAGTCATCGTTCAACCGGAGAGGCTTAGCATGGGATCAAAAGACGCCTGCTTACAGAAACCGGAAGCTGCAAGTGCATGAGAGTGTAGCGCGCAGTTATTACAATAGAATACAGTGGGCGACAAGCGCGCTAATGCGGGCCCTTGCATGCTAAGAGACACTAGTGCGTTCCGCTAGCTCAGGGCAACAAAGCTGCTGACGATGCATAGACGATTGGGTCAGCGTAAGCAGTTTAAAGGATCCGTCGGATCAGCGCGAGGCTGTCAGGACAAGAACTGTGCCGCAGAGGGGCGACTGCTTGGCAGTAAGCAGCTTACGCTCGGGTGGGGCTGGGCGCGGACTAGGGGCGGTCGTACGGCATTTAAGCGAGCTGTGCTTATCCGCTCTCCCTCCTTTCATGTCGTAGCGCAGACAAGGGTAGGCTAGTTTCTGCTGTGCCGTGCATCTGCATGTCTGCAGAATGAGGAATAGCGCGGTTGTTTTGTGTCGCAGGCCAAGCGTTGTCGGGAACCTTGTTACTAATAACGCCGTGCGATGACCTTTACGCAAGCTTAGCTACGAGGCCATAAACAATACAATACACTGACATGCACAATTGGCTTCCGGTTCTGACACAGTTCATATCCTTTGAGCGAACAGGGACCCCTTGCAGCGCCAAGCACAGTGCCTACATCTATAGGCTTAGCCCATTCGCTTACATTACAAGCGAGCTGGATTATCTAGTTTTTGCACTGCTTCTCTGAACGCGCTAAGCTCATAGAAGTAAGAGGGGGATTGGCACGACAGGGACCCATGTTGGTTCAAATGTGTAAGCTGTGTCAGGACCGGAAGCCCATTGTGCATGTCAGTGTGGACTCTCTCCTAATTTTCTGTCTACACTCTCATGCATTTGCAGCTTCCGCTTTGCACACGCGGCTCAGTTATCATCGCGCACGGAGCATCGATTCGTCCTGTATGACTCTGTAAATATCTCAATTTGATTGGTCCGAGTATCGAGCAGGAGATTAACTCATGGCAATACTAAGGAAAGCTAGCACTAGTTAGGTAAGATCACCACTAATCGAGAAAGGCTTAGCATGAAACCAAAAGTCGCCTGCTTACAGAAACCGGAAGCTGCAAGTGCATGAGAGTGTAATTACCGATACTCATGACCGGTAGTCATGCAGATATCATATAGTTCGCGCCTCCACTCTTTCATCATGCAGTCTTTAGTAGCGACCACCAGAACATGAAGGTGTTGCCATGGACGGCGCTTCCAGCGGAGCTACGCGAGCAGATCTACGCTTATGTGCTTACGGAGCCCTCAGGTCTTACCTACCGTACGGGAGCAGACGGTGTAAACCGCATCTGCGCCCGTAACAGTCCGGCTATACGTTAAACTATACAGTCGTTAGCGGTTGGGGCTTCACCCCTATAGGCACTGATTCAAGAATCAGTCATCAATAGATCGACAATTGACCAATCACATCGCCTGTTTTGCAGCGGACATTTAGCGCTGAGCCTTATACAGAAGGTGGGGATATTGGAAACCATTGCGCAGCTGCACGTAGGGGTGAAGGTGCAATCGCTAGCGGCTGTACTTTGCGGTCGTCTGCGTGCGGTGTCCCGCTGCCTCTACAGTCTCTCCACCGTCCATCGTGGGGTAGCCACTGCGGCTGAGCAGCTAGAGTTTAATCAGATTCAGTATGTCAGCAGACAGTGTTACAGAGAAACACATGGTCTCAAGTTCCGCTACAGCACCATTCTCTTTGAGGACAGTCGCGATGTGAGTGCTGGTCAATGGTGTCGTACATTTGTGAACAAAGTGGTAAAGGAAGACTTTGCAAAGTGCCTGAACCTCTCAATCCGTAGCTCAGGCTTGTCACTTCGGCCACCAGGATACGGCAGTAGCTCCATTACACTGGCTCAGTATTTTACGCAACATCCAAGAGCGAAGCTCAGGTTACACCATCCATACTGGACCCAAAGAAGTCCTGGATTTCTGCTTCTAGGTCTCGCCTATGCTGCTGCCATCCGTAATCACAAGCTGCTGGAGCAACTAGTCTATGAACAGGGACCCACCTTGGACTTGGATCTGACAACGATCAGATCGATGCTCCCCAATTCCTAAGGAAGGGTTGCCACCCAACTTTCGGCTTGCTTCGTGGGAAGAGAGTCTGGACAAACAGATGCTGTGCAAGTCGTTGAGGGCAAGCTTGGTCCTCAAGGGCGAGAACATCTCGGTATGGCTTGACCAAGCGGAGAACTGGTTCTCGGAAGGTCTGTAACCTTGGGAAGTAATAAGGCTTTTGTTGGATGTGGTAGGGACCAAGCAGGAGACATGAAAGAAGGCAGAAGGTTGTTGTATTAAGAGAGCTACAGAGAACGATTATATACACAACCACGATGAGTAAGCAGGTGACGTAAAGTCACGTGAGGATGTAGTTCACCGTGTACTAAGTGAACTAAGGTGCCAGTCTGACAGCTTTTCTGGGAAATCGCCAGGTCATGTCCCTGATGGACGCGCACTCCCATGACACAATTCGAGTCTGGAAGAAAAACGGCAAGGCCCGCTCACTACTTAGTACGAAAGATTAAGGCGCTATTGGACCATACACTATTGGCCATGCATTTCCCTCAGATACGTAATGCGGAAGTCATTGTATCGCTCCGAGATCTCGCCTGCAAGCCCAGTAAGAGAGCATAGGACGCACGTATCATTCTCACCTCTCTGCACACCTTGCCTGTTCTTTGTTTCCATCAGACATCGCTCTGTAAGCAGTATAAGCCACCCTAACGTGCCGTGAGGCTAGTGTCTCAACAAATTCTTGCAAAAGATGTTCGGTGGGTCCTTGAAGGTTGGGAAAGCCAAAGATGCAGAAGACTCTTATACGCCGCAATGTCCCTAGCGACTCTGATCTAGGCTTCTACATCCTAGCGAGGCATTACAGCAATCATGTCCAGGTTCTCGCCACTCAAAAGATCTCAGCGCTCCTTGTTACCCCTAAAACGAACTACAACCGCGACTCAACGGTCGGGACCTGCTCCTAAAGAGGAATTCGACGAAGAAGAGGAAATCAGGTTGTTCGAATTCGACGAAGAATTACAAGCAAGAGCACAATATCAAGAGAACGAAGCCCAATGGCATGTTCTCCGCAGCCCTTCCCGGAAGTCTGTGCAGGTTTTAGCGGTACGCACATCACCAACATAGTAGCGTAGCAACGCGCACTCTGACATAAACAAGAGGTCCAAAATGGTATAAGGAGCAACGCAACAGAGTGAGACGAGGAAGGACGATTGTACAGAAACATCGGAAGGGCACTTAAACGCGACCTGTCTATCACTCTTCACACGCGTATCTTGCTACTTTCCCGCCCGTTTCTCAACCATGTATACCAGTTTGGTACCTAAAAGTATTTGTTTCGACAGCGCTTCCTCTGCCGTCGATGTTTCAACGCTGGTTCTTTGCAGCGATGGTGTATAAAAAGCGTGACGGCTGCGTATCTAACGCAAGGCGCTGGTTTCTTGTGCGGTCGACAATCGAATAAAACAGACAATGCAGCCTATCCTTGTCTACCAACGCTTCATGCACTGCGAAGACAGTGACACCCGCAATGCTGCAGCCTCTTGCTGTGAACGGTCCGTAGGAAATTTATTCCAGCTACCTAGTCCAGATGCTATTTACAGTCGAGATGAAGAGAAAAATGGTGATTTGGGCGGCTTTCCTGATTTGTTTGGGTTTGCGCACGGCCCACATGCTGCCGTGGAAAGGGTGATAGGAGGAAGGAAGCGACCAGGCTAGCAGCCTGGTCATGTGATGACTCACCACTACCCTCCTCCAACCCCGATAGCTCTAATCCCTGCTGCACTACCATGAAGCGGGCGATCTTAATCAGGGCCAACAAGGGAATACCAACACCACTTCCATCCCTAAGTTAAACTTTCCTTGACTTGGGCGCATATCTCTTGCAACTTTACGGGACGAATGTCTCCCTTAATATCGAATTTGTTGAAACAAGATGTGATCACTTTGCCTGTTGATTGGTATATAGCTTTTTGACAAAATGTTATATTTAATTCAACTTCCAGAATTGCCACATACGACCATAGGACACTGAGAATTAGGCTTCCCGTTCGCTCAGCCATTTACAAGAAGTGAACCGGTGGATTAGTAGTTAGGTGGATGACCACTAGCGAATCCCCGCTGTTGTATGTTCTTGCCACGATAGGAAACTAGACGTTTTTTTTCAGCTAACTTGTTTTATCAGTGAGCGCCCCACGAACACCAGCGAGGCGTAAGCGCACCGACGTAGCTCAGCACCACAACACAAATTTTGTACTCTTGCAACAGTAGAGTATTATTCAGAAGCGTCGCGATTGTTCATATCCTCAATTTCTACCTTGCAGGTGCGAGAGTTGTGCCCAATCTTACCGCAACAGCCGCAGCGTCGCCCTGCGCGCACTCTCTTCGCCGGCTCCCAACCATCCCTTTCAGCAATTAAGTCTGATACTTCGCCGACTGTCAATGTCTCCTCTGCCCTTACGTAGCGTCTCTTGCGACTTTTACGCTTTGTTGCTGCTTCAGTAGCAGTATTAAGGCGCACTCTCTCTGCGCGCATCAACACCATCTCTCCTTGCAACGATCCTTGAAATCTATCGAGCAATGACTCTCGTGGCCGTCGATAATCAATATTTAACGTCCGTCACACAGAGACGGACGTTAAATATCTTTTTTCCAGCTTGTCGGGCAGATGATAAAGTCCCTTCCCATGTGACGGAAAACCCTGTGTGCCGGAAATGACCAATTCGATCGCTTGAATCGCAGACTTCTGCCAAAACTATGCGATCGAATTGGTCAGTTCCGGCACACCAGGTTTTCCTTCACACAGGGAGAGACCTTATGCGGACCGGAAACCGATTTCGGTCAGCCCTGTATCCAATGCTACAGAATCTTGGAGGACCCTCTACAGTACTTTGCAAAACCGCCCTCACCCTTTGCGCAAGCGACGTTTCTGTAGAGCCCCTGTTAGGCTAGGATACCCCTTGCTAGTCTCAGCCAATCGTAGAGTACTGAGACCAACTAGCACTAAGTGAGCTAGCTTGCAATCTCGAGGCACCGCTCTATGTAAAACAGGTCTCATGCGATGCGACATACAAGACAAAGTTACAATACGTTGAAAGACTGCGCGTATCTGCTATCTACAACAGCGAAGAAGCGTTTTCAAACTTCACAGTGAAGTCCTACAACTCCGCTTCGCGCCGCGACAACAGCTATAGCCGATGCGAAGCCTCGAACATAGTAAATTCGATAGAGCTATCCAGGGCTGGAGAGAGCAGGATGCCTACAGACAATTGATTATTCTACCATTAAGTCATGCTATTCCACAAGGTTCTATAAGCCGAAGTGTTGCAGGGGTGTTTGTAAAATAGATAACAAGGGTCTAGCCCCTTACAACTAGAAGAGGTTCTCGAAGCTTCGATGTGGCAAAGACCTCACATATATATACACATACATCTCCGTCCCTCTATAAATGCCGATCTATTGAAATGAAGAGAAGAAGTAAAAGATAGACAAGTTCAACACGTCTTCTATCTACACAACAAGCACTTATTCATTTAGGTAGCATATCCACACCTTTCCAGATCTTGTGCCAATACCAATACATCTGTCTGACACAGCTAAGCTTTCTGGCCGATACTCTAATGGGAGCCACAACCACTTTTGAGCATTATGAGTAATCCAGGTACTATCTGAGCTAATGCCAATGCCTTGATAGATGGATTGCTGGGTTTTAGTCACACTTACATCAGAGTTTTGCGACGCAAGGATTGTAATGAAACCATTGCCAGTGCGGAGTTGCTTGCCGTCAGGCGAGATGGCCACGGCCCTGACACTGACAGAATGCCCCTCGAGCGTCTGCAGCGGCGCGCCCGAGCCTGCGTCCCAGAGCCTGACGGTGTTGTCGTCGGAAGCGGACGCCAGCTGCTTGCCGTCGGGCGAGAAGGCCACGGCCAAGACACCGTAAGAATGCCCCTCGAGCGTCTGCAGCGGCGCGCCTGAGCCTGCGTCCCAGAGCCTGACGGTCTTGTCGCCGGAAGCGGACGCCAGCTGCTTGCCGTCGGGCGAGAAGGCCACGGCCCTGACATTGACAGAATGCCCCTCGAGCGTCTGCAGCGGCGCGCCCGAGCCTGCGTCCCAGAGCCTGACGGTCTTGTCGCCGGAAGCGGACGCCAGCTGCTTGCCGTCGGGCGAGAAGGCCACGGCCCAGACACCGTCAGAATGCCCCTCGAGCGTCTGCAGCGGCGCGCCTGAGCCTGCGTCCCAGAGCCTGACGGTCTTGTCCCAGGAAGCGGACGCCAGCTGCTTGCCGTCGGGCGAGAAGGCCACGGCCAAGACACTTTCAGAATGCCCCTCGAGCGTCTGCAGCGGCGCGCCCGAGCCTGCGTCCCAGAGCCTGACGGTCTTGTCGTGGGAAGCGGACGCCAGCTGCTTGCCGTCGGGCGAGAAGGCCACGGCCAAGACACCGTCAGAATGCCCCTCGAGCGTCTGCAGCGGCGCGCCTGAGCCTGCGTCCCAGAGCCTGACGGTGTTGTCGTCGGAAGCGGACGCCAGCTGCTTGCCGTCGGGCGAGAAGGCCACGGCCAAGACACTTTCAGAATGCCCCTCGAGCGTCTGCAGCGGCGCGCCTGAGCCTGCGTCCCAGAGCCTGACGGTCTTGTCGTCGGAAGCGGACGCCAGCTGCTTGCCGTCGGGCGAGAAGGCCACGGCCCAGACACCGTCAGAATGCCCCTCGAGCGTCTGCAGCGGCGCGCCCGAGCCTGCGTCCCAGAGCCTGACGGTCTTGTCGTGGGAAGCGGACGCCAGCTGCTTGCCGTCGGGCGAGAAGGCCACGGCCCAGACACCGTCAGAATGCCCCTCGAGCGTCTGCAGCGGCGCGCCCGAGCCTGCGTCCCAGAGCCTGACGGTGTTGTCGTGGGAAGCGGACGCCAGCTGCTTGCCGTCGGGCGAGAAGGCCACGGCCAAGACACCGTCAGAATGCCCCTCGAGCGTCTGCAGCGGCGCGCCTGAGCCTGCGTCCCAGAGCCTGACGGTCTTGTCCCAGGAAGCGGACGCCAGCTGCTTGCCGTCGGGCGAGAAGGCCACGGCCCTGACATTGACAGAATGCCCCTCGAGCGTCTGCAGCGGCGCGCCTGAGCCTGCGTCCCAGAGCCTGACGGTCTTGTCGCCGGAAGCGGACGCCAGCTGCTTGCCGTCGGGCGAGAAGGCCACGGCCCTGACATTGACAGAATGCCCCTCGAGCGTCTGCAGCGGCGCGCCCGAGCCTGCGTCCCAGAGCCTGACGGTCTTGTCGCCGGAAGCGGACGCCAGCTGCTTGCCGTCGGGCGAGAAGGCCACGGCCCAGACACCGTCAGAATGCCCCTCGAGCGTCTGCAGATGTGCGCTCCAGTCTTGTTCAACACTCGGGAGTTGCCTCATCCATCCAGGTATTGCTTGCGAGAAAGCCTGCCGTACCAAACTATTCTTCGGTGCGAAAATAATAGCGGAAGAGTAGATCTGGAGCGGTGCCTGTTCAATTGCCGTCCGGCTGTATAGCACTAATCGTATCGCATCTCGTAATAGTGTCCGCAAGTTCCGACCTGTCTGCTATATTACAATAATTAGTCAGCCGTTAATCCTCTCGCCTTCGCTGTCTTCTTTGCCTACCTCGGTCATGTCGGCCAACTGCCTCATTGCCTCTATGCCATCTGAGACCCGGCCGAGCCAACCAAGCGCTTCGAACAGCATCAGTAAGCGCGCTTGCAGAAACTCATGAACCACTCCTCCATCTTCGAGGGTCATTCTGCCTGTCTGGACATGGTCGGTCCAGTGGCAGCATGCATACTGCACATGTAGCGGCACACGTTGACGGACCACTTTATCGACGGATTCCTGTACCTGAGTTCCTGGCCAGCGCACACCAAGAATATCGGTCGTGAGCGTCTGCGACATGCTGTCAAGCAGTCTACGCGCTAGCTGCTCATGTGCCTGAGGCTGTTTATCTGGAAAGATTGCGCATCCGGATCCGGTGGTAAAGTAGTCTTTTGCCGACTGGTGCACAAAGGAGATGATCCCCTTGCGCGTAGTAAGGAACGAGCCACATGACCTCACCAGCTCATTGATCGTCTGCGAGTCATCGATAATATCTGAGGGCAGACCAGCTAAATGGCCCAACTCCGCCTGATGAAGCGGTCGTTCAGCGATTGTGATCGCACGCAGAAGCGCTTCGCAAAGGTCTCTATCCTCTTCGTCGTTGTCAGCAGCGATCCGCTCGAGCATGCACTGATAGAGCTCCGGAAGACCGACCGGCACCTGCTGCATCGTTTTTAGCGTCTTGCGTGCGGTCACCCGTTCCAGCTCTTTGCACACTAAGGCTACCCATAAGAAGGTGCCATCAGCGCGGGCTTCCATATCCAGTCTAACTTGTTGCTGTAGCACCTCATTATAGGCCTTCTGCGCTGCTAAACGGTCGACCTTCGATCGGATAAACGACACCACCGCCTCGCTCACGCGGGATGAATTGACCTCCAAGCTGGTATGGTGGCTGAAGTCGACGTGCAGGAGCTGTTCCTGTATTGATCGGATGTTGCGGCTGGTGAACACCCACTTAATCTTGCACGAAGCTGCAGGGCTTACCGCTAGGTTAAGAAACATGCGCAGCGAGTCATGTTCACACTCGTCCAGTGCGTCAACTAGTAGATACAGTCTTGACACGCTTGCGTCCTGCGCCATATCGGTCAGTGTCGTCCACAGGCTCGGTAGCACGTTGGAGCCCTCGAACAGTCGCTCGCCTGCCTCAGCATACTTCCTCGCCAGGTGTGTCTGCAGCGCCGGCTGTTCGGTGGCTAGCAGGAAAGTCAAGCCCCGCACGATCGCCGCAGCGTTGCTTAGCTCCGGCACCGTGTTTTGGCAGAAGAAGAACGCCGTTGCTGCCTTCCGGTCAGGCGTATCGCCTACGCGACGCGCGATCTCCTTCGTCAGCGCCATCATCATCATCGTCTTGCCCTTGCCCGGATCGCCATGGATCCAGAAGATGCGCGACTCGTCATCCTTCCACCATTGTGCAAACGCCGCCTCATCAAGGATCCAGTCGCACGAGCCTGCAAGAAGATCGTCTTTGCTGGCGAGGATGCGCGTACGGTCGTCGCGCGGGTCGGTGAGGCGCCAGGCAGGTAGGCATCCCGTGTCGGTAGCTAGTGTCGTCAAAGGTTAGTACTTGATGAAAAGATCATGGTGACAGTGCACGCACCTGGTGTCGCAAAGTTAAATGCCCCTCCGCCGCTGTTGTAGGTGTTCCCCGCGTGGACCGAGCCGCTGCCGGCGGTGGCTAGGGCACCGAACGCGTTCCGCTGGGTCATGGCACCAGATGGTGCAGTACACAGGGAAACCTCTTTAAGGAGGCGGACGATGCGGGATGTAGTTGTGTTAGGGAGAAATTCTCGCAGTCAAAGTAGCAGCAACGATACGAGCCAGCGGCAAGGCAGCAGCGAGGCAGGCTGCAAGTGTAGTATCCCCAGCTGCACCTCGGGTCAGCCTAGCCCACCACCTCGGAAGCTGCTTCCTGCTGAAACTAGTTTTTTTGCCGAAACTAGTTATTTCATGACCATTTCATTTATTAAACGCTAGTTTTGAATCTTTAATGGTTAGCCTTTAGTAACTAAAAAGAAAATAGGTTCTCTATCCTTCTGTAATTATCGATTCAAAAACTAATTGGCCCACCGCCGGACTGAAATGTACTGCCTATTACCACCTTTCCTCCAGCCGTCCGAATAGAGCCAACATGATTTACTTGGCCGGAAACCGGGTGACAGGTCTGATCATCACTGTCTCGCATACTTGGGCCCGAAGGAATCATTGACAATAGCCCCTTCGCATACGCTGCCGCAGTTGCCGCTGCATAATTCTGCCAGCCCTTATTCTTGTGAGAATCTGCATAGTCGCAGATGCCCCGGATAACCACACATGAATGTTCTTCCATAACGCCGGCAGCTTCCATCTCAAAGCAGATTGCTTCATGCTCGAGATGGACCCTGTTGCGTTCCACAGCAGATATCTGTAGTTGATTGCTCGAGGCAATGTTGCCGAAGTGGACAAACGGCTCATCAATCGGTCGTTTGGCAGGCTCTCCGCGCTCAAGACGTGAAACGGCGTTGCCGGCGTCGCAGCACTTTTTGCAGTCGTCAAGCTCCGTACCTTGGTGCTCATAGGTGTCCTCGAAGAGCCTGTCGCGAATGGGGCCTGGGTCATCGTATTGGCCCTGTCGCTTTTCATCAAGCTTGAAACGCATCTGTTTGAGGGTTTCGTTAATGTTCGTCTTGGACCAGCCTTCCGCTCGAAAGTTATTGACAGCGACCATGAGGTCGCCATGAACGCCGTTGGTGTGTCCGCGGAATTTCAGGCGCCCTTGATCCTGCCAAGCACCCTTGTCGTACTGCACTACCCCGCCGTGTTTGCCTCGCGGAGAGCTGACAACCACGTCTCCTAGCACAACCTCTGAGGCCGCACCAGCTGGTCCGTAGCGAGGTACACCACCAGCGATACCGACTAGAAGGAAATACTTGATGTTTGGAAATCCATCGCGCATCTTCTCAGCAAGGATTGCAGCTTGGCTGAGCCCCATTTGTCGCTGCACTCCGAGAACTACCTTGTGCACTCCGATTCGACCGCCCAGATAGAAAACGCCCTTATGTTGGATCTCTTCGTGCGGATACTCCTCATCAAACACAAGTCGTGCAGCTTCCTTCTCTAGAGGCAAGGGGGAGATCCACCCAATGGTGAAGTGATGATTCGTGGCCATGTTGCGGGAAAGGGTCTTAACGATGGTTGCAAGGAACACCAAAAACTTCGGGTGTTTGTGGTAGGTAAGAGGTGTGAGAGGTTGTAGGCAGCGCAGATAAAAAGCAGTGCCCAGCCTTGTCGCTCAGCCTCGTCGCAACCATCAATCAGGTTTTCCGCGACAAGGCTTGCCTTTGATCACGATCAACGCATTATGGAAACACCGGCATATGCTCGCAGATAGCACTGAAATTAGTAGATTGAGCAGGCTAGACGGTGTGGCATGGTATGCAGAGCAGAGCGGAAATGTGGCTGATGCTAAGGAGCTTGCTGCGGCATCGTTGAAGACGCGGCGGAAGGTGCTGGGGCAGGAGCATCAGGACACCATACGGAGCATCGCAATGGTGGCGGATGCCTACACACTTAGTGGACAATGGGACAAAGTTGAAAAGCCAAGGAAGCAAGGAATGAAGACTCGCAAGGCGAAGCTGGGAGCGGACCATCCTTCCACGCTGACCGGTATGGCCAATCTAGCCTCGATTTACCGGAATCAAGGGCGGTGGGATGCAGCAGAAGAGCTAGGGGTGCAAGTGATAGAGACGAGCAAGAAGAAGCTGTCCTAGAACAGTAGGAGGTACAGTACAGTAAGCAGACGCTGATTTAGAGTGTACGCTTGAGGACATGCTGCTAAGGTCAGACGAAAATCACAACTTGTGACTTGCACGTGTATTATGATTGCAAGCTAGCTCGCTTAGAGCTAGTAGATCTCAGTACCCTACGATTGGCCCAGGCTAGCAAGGGTTACCCTAGGCTAACAGGGGTGTTACAGAATTGTTGCTTGCGCAAAGGGTGAGGGCGGTTTTGCAAAGTACTGTACCGATTCTGCATCAGAAATGTCAATGTTGTGATGCAACTAATGATGGGTATGTAGGTACGTGCGTGCGAATCGAGGTCTGCATGGCTGTGGACGCGGACAGCCAATCAGCGCAGGTAGCTCGGTTGTCACACACCACCTCGCAAGGTAAGCCGTGCGCAGGCGCCTTGCAATGGTACCTGCACCGCTCGGCTGACATGCAGTATCAAGACCCCGGTCTCAGTTTAGAGAGGCCCGAGATTGGGCAGCAAAGCTGCTGACGATGCCCAGACAAGTGGGTCAGCGTAAGCAGTTTAAAGGATCCGTCGGGTCAGCGCAAGGCTGTCATGACAAGAACTGTGCCGCAGTGGCGCGTCTGCTCACCAACGCTTTCTAGGCGGGGTTGGGCGCGGACCAGGGGCAGGGCGTTTCGCATCCAAGCGAACTGTGCTTATCCGCTCTCCTTCCTTTCACGTCGTAGCGCAGACAAGCGTAGGCTGGTTTCTGCAAGCAGCTGTGCCGTGCATCTGCAGAACGAGGGATAGCGCGGCTGTTCTGCCTGCGCAGGCCTTTCTGCAACGGTCAACATGCGGAAGCCTGGAAGTGGGGCTGCTGCAGAACGCAGCCATCGCCAACTAAGCTAATTAGAGGGCTACGGTACATCACCGTGCCTGACATCAACGCTATGGGATAGTCGATTTCCCCATTCCTTATCCTTGAAGCAAAGCACCACGACCAGGCATGGTATTATAACAGCCCTAAGAGTTCGAGGGTACACTCACTTGCACAATTGGCTTCCGGTTCTGACACAGCTTACAACCTTTGCGCAGACAGGACACCCTTGCTGCGCCAAGCACTATGCTTACGTTTTTAGGCTTAGCCCGGTCGCTTACACTATAATCGAGCTAGATCATCTTCCTTGCGCAGTGTTTCTTCAAATATGCTAAGCCCATAGAGGTAAGAACAACGCTCGGCATGACAGAACCCATGTCAGTTCAAATGTGTGAGCTGTGTTAGAACCGGAAGCCAATTGTGCAAGTGAGTGTAACATCCCTCATTATGTGAAGGAAAACATGGTGTGGCCGAATCTACCAATAAGACACAGCGGTGTGTCGTGAAATTTGTTATACTAGAGCTTCTATTGGCTATTTGCGACACAGCAGGTTTTCCCTCGCACAGAGATAGTGTCGCACGGTAGGGTGCGGGTATTGTGGACAGAAAAATCAGGAAAGAGTGCATATTGTATTGAATGTAGCATCCTAGCTGAGCATATATAAAGGTCATCGCGGCGTTATTAGTAACAAGGTTTCCGACAGCGCTTGGCCTGCGACAGATAGACATTACTGTAACGGGCTAGAGTCCGGATGCTATGGTGATCCTCGGTGGAACCTTCGGAGCTTCCTCCTCGGCCCTCTAGAGGCTTTGAGATGTTAAGCGAACAATTGTAACAGGCTGAACACCCTTCGGTAGAGCTCCTCGATGGAAACTCGGTGGACGCGTCCGATAGACGCTCAGACCACCTCGGACCGATGTTTATCGGACGGGTAGATAAACACCAGCGTAGATAGACCGATAGCTCCTCATCGAATACAACCACTGTATACCTGGCCTTGCCATCGGCTATCTACTCCTTGAGTGCTCCTAGAGCTAGCCCCTTACAACAACAAGCTAAACGTATATATGATGAAATGTGCTCATGAGATGCGAACTTCTTTGTTGTTGTGAGCTATCAGAACGGGCTATATAGAAGGAACGAGCTGAACAGACGCTAGTCCTAAAGAGGTACACATGTGACCTGTACCCTCGAACAAATACTATAAGCTTTCAACATCAAGTCGCTCGCGCCTCACAAGGCTGTCGCGATGTGTATCTATTGTGGTAAGATTCGGAGCAGGCGCGCTTACTCTCGGTGGGCGGAGGGATCTTCAAAGTGAGGGGACGGGGAACGTTCGGTGATGCAGGAACTCGTGCACAATGCCTTTTCAGCAAAACCTAAGAACACTCGGTCTGTCTTAACATGCGCCTACTAACAATATTGCTGTGTGGTTCTCCGGCTCCGTTCGTTGCGCCACGTTCAGGGAACAGTCCGAGAAATGGGAGCCACTTGTGCTCGCGCATGTCTGTAACGGGCTGAGCCCAAGGTCACATGACTAGGCTGCTGGCCTAGTCGCTTCCTTCCCTTCTGTCCCTTACCTTGCCTCGGCAGCGGTCCCTCATCTTGCCTTAGCAGTGCGTGGACCGTGCGCGAACACAAACAACATGATATGGCAGTCACCTTCTCTCTTTCCCTTCATCTCGACTGTAAATAGCATCTGGGTTAGGGAGCTGGAATACAGTGCCTACAGACCGTTCACACTGGCTGGAGAGGAACAAGCCCTGCGCCACGGAAGGCAGAGCACATATTGGTTGACGTAAACGATTGGTCAAGCGCTGCCTTGAAGGCTGGCAGAAACTCGAGCTTAGTGGTGTTGTTGATGTGGTGTCAGATCAAAGCCTCAACCTCACGGCTGTACGCGCGCTTTAACGGCGATAAGCAGCCAACGTCAAGAGGCTGAAGTAGGTGAGATGAGTGGGGTGGCATGCAGAGCGTGTAGATATTGTTCTCCCTGCAGAGCTTTTGAAACTCAAGAGAGTGGTGGCTCTCATAACCGTCAAGGACAAGCAGGCGACGCGCGCCAACGACGCGAGTCTTTGTGTGAGCGTTAAAGTGCTTCAGCCACTCTACTCCTAGCTCGTTGTTCGACCAGCCGTTGTCACTGACTGCGGTCGCCGAGTCGCGTGGGATCTCTGCTTCCTCGTACCAGATAGATGATGCTGGCCAGCGAATATAAGGAACGGCGGAACTGACCAGCCAGCAGCGTTGATTGCAGCGATCGCCGTCACCCACTCGCGGTTATTAGGCTGGATAGCTTTTGGCCTGCCTTTCCTCTCCGACGCTATCACGACGAGCTGAGTCGTGATCTTGCCTATCATAAAGCCAGCCTCGTCAAAGTTGTAGACGTCCTCATCGCAGATGCCGTACTTGGCCTTCATCTGCTCGACGAGCTCAAACCATGGCCTGATTATCGCTGGATCCTCACACAGGGCCCTCTGCCTATCGTACGCTCGATTGAAACGCGTCGTGAGACTGTCTATACGCTTGACAAAGTTGCGCGCCCAGTGGACGCCAACCTGACCTGCACCGCGCGCAGCTAACAGCTTATCAGCTATATCGCATACAGCTGCGTACGTAGGCGCAAATCCACGTTGATCTAAGTCAATTATATAGCCAACAAAAGCCTCCTCTTCCAGCTGGGTGAGCTTCTTCGAGTTGGGCTGGCAATCGCGTCGCGGAGGCTTGCCAACGCGTCAGTCGCGTAGCGTCATTCGAGGGACATTAAACGCTCGAGCGGCAGCTCTCTTGGTCTGAAGCTGGTGTCTATTAAGAGATGATATAGTAAGCTGTATATCAGCTTCAGATAAGCGCAATGGAGCTTGTTAAGGTTAAGGCATAGTTGATTTGAGCTTTAAAGGTGATCAAAGTTGGTGGGGTGGACGCCTCGCTTGTATGGACGGCTCGCTTGTAAAGCACGTTATGACTAGATAGATTTCATACAATGTATCGAGAAAGATCGAGTGATCTGAAAAGGGGGCATCGAAAGATATGGATGGGGAGCTGGGGCTGACACTCAGCCTCGGGATTCTGGCCCCCATCATGTTGTGTAACTACGACCATCGAATCAGGAGCTACTCATGCTTTGCAAGCTTACCGCGTCTCGTTGCCTGCAGGACGTCGACCGGTCACTGAACGTGAGATACGTCATGTACCATCGTCCCATAATTAGAACCGGTAGGGGCAGGCACGGTATCACGATCGGCCCTGGCCAGCATGATAGAGGAGTTGTCACGGTTTTGGAGTCTTTCCTCTTGTATCACGTATCACAGTTTCATGTCTCCACTGCTGTACCACGTAGTACACCTGACCGCTGCTCTGCGCCTCACCGCTTTCCTACTATATACATTGTTCATAGCAACATACAATAGAACCTCAGTTTAATCCTTTAATTCTTCCTATACGCAATCCCTAACAGGAGTCAACCGATCGGCTCATAGCGAAAATTGATGGTAGTCTGAGAAACGGAGAAGAGACAATAGCATGAAGGATGGCCAAACGAGCGAAACGTATGCAGTGTAGTCGGAGAGAGCTGTGGGGCGCAGCCACGACGGAAGTCACATCTGACAACGCCAAGCCGCTACTCCAGCATGTTCACAACGGGCAACGGCACATCAACTGCACAGCGAGGCCAGTCAGGTTACGTCGGAGCTACGGAGCTTTATATTCTGCCTGCTGAACTAAAGAAAAGGGTATCATATCCAAAACCATGACTCCAAAACCAACGTGGCATCCAAACCCATGTCAGAAAGCCGTTACTCATACAGCAATCGGTGGAGACCCAAAGCTCAAATTGTCATCGTCGTCGAAGAAAGACGCCACATCCTGTGTCGATATCAAAAAGTCTTCAAATGTTATGTCAGGTGCGGCACTCGCAGCGACATTCGCATGCGGGGCCGAGGGCGAGTCGACTGTACACTGCTTCTTTGCTGGCGGTGTGTGGATTCTCGAGGGAGTTGGCGGTGCTCTTCGTTTAGCGCTGGGCCCGGACATGGACTTTGGCAGCTGTGAAGCTCTAAGCTTGGCAAGTTCAATGTGAAGACCGGTCGCGAAAGGTCCTGGGTTCAAACATCTGCCGGCTATCTTCCTGGTGGACTCCAAAGGCCTGCTACGATTTGCGGTAGCAGAGGAGCGTGTTGGTGTATTACCCGACGTCGGGATGTATCCGCTAATCGATGGTCCGTTCGATGGTCTCGCGGCTGTCAATGTAGGCACTACCTTGGTGGCTTCCGGTGTCGGCTGAGGAGTTACCTTCTCTAAGAGTGGTGTAGACGCAGTCTTTGGCGGAAATGAAACTGGCAGGGCCTCCGACACCTTGGACACATCAGGCCGGGGTTCATCATCTAGATCGCCGAGCGAGAAGTCGAGATCCTGGGTAGACATTGGGGGAAGATAATCGACTATCGTAGGAGAGGTAGTAATAGAGACCTTGTTTGGCTTAGCAACCTCGGAAATTGTTTTTGAAGCAAGCTCACGCGAAATTTGCGTACTGCTTTCCAGGAAGTCATCCCAGCAGTCAACAGGAGGTGGAGCTATTGCTTGCGGTGGATCTGCGGCTGATGTCGTGTTCGAGGAAATAGTTGAGCTTGACCTTGACGCTGGGAGGCCAGGAAGCTTGAAGCTTGGGTTCAGGTTTGGCTGGGGCTTTGCTTTCGTGGCCGCCGGGACCAGGTGTTTAGGTGGAGCTACAGGTGGGATTCGACCAGGGATGGATGGCAATTTAAAGCCAGCCTGTGACGTGTCTCGCGGTAGACTAGACGGCGTGTAATCGGTGGCGACACGAACGGGAAACTGTATGCGCTGGAAGGGATGTTGATCCAAGTTTTTGTACTTTGCGAAGAAGGGTACTCGAGTAAGGAACGTCTTAGTCCCTTGCAATTGCCCATCTAAGACCAGACATTCCAACCGATCGTTTTCAGAATGCAGTATACGGAGATGTTGACTCTTTGAAAGCTGGCTGCTCGTATTCAGATCTCTGAGCAGAGTTACAACGCAGCCGACTTTGACGCGCAGCCGGTGGAATGGTAGGTCGATAGGATTCAGCTTGTGCAACAAGCCTTGGGCGGGATCCCAGTCGGATACTTTCAATGACATATCGTTGGAAAGCAGCTCAATCAGCGGGTCTGGCAGATTGTTAAGGATACCCTCGATTGTTTTGTTCACGGGCCCGTGGGTGCGAGTAAAGGCGGGCTCGTCTTTGGCAGGAGTCGGTTTCGGTGGACTCGGTGGGGCGGGGCGAGGAAGCGTAACAAGGGCGGCGGGCGCGGGAGGCGGCTGTATGATCGTTTGGGGCTCTACAACGGGGTCTGACATGATCAAGTCATGTGCTTCGAGAAGGGAGTCGTCATCCAAGTCCTCGTCAGCCCATTGCTCACCAAGAGATGACTTGGACTCGGGCAGCTCGAGTTCAACTTCTTCGTCGTCGTCATCCCAAGGCTCCTTCTCCATGTTCTCGACAATCTCCTCCATCCTTTTGGTGAGTTCCAAATCCTTCCGGCGCTTCTCATCATCCTTTTTCTTCTTCAACCCCAAAAATGCCTCCATGCCATTCTTCAGCTGCGCCTGGGTGTGACTGTACCCAATCATTTGTGTCGCCAGTCCGACGCCAATCTGTTTCCTTGCCGCCGCCTCCTTTGCCTCCTTCTCGTCGCGCTTCTTCTTGGCGGCTTTGCGACGCTCTTCGGCTTCACAAGCGCGGGCGGCGCGCTGCTCCAACTCGGCCTCGCGCTCCAGCTGCTTTTGCTGTCGCTCGTTGAGCCGTGGCCCATTTTTCTTGTCCTGCTTCTTGAGCTCGGTTGAAGTCTGCGCGATTCTTTGTGGCGGGGGCGGCATGGTGGGAGGCGCATCGCGATGATGAGGGGGGTAGGCAGGGGCATCAGAGAGTGGCGGCGGATTTGCATGCCCGCGCTAAGACACGCAGTCACGTGACGCGATAATATCATCCTTGTCACAGCTCCCCCATCACGAGCCTTTGCTCACAAGCCTTCACTTACCCTTGGATCAGCACATGTGCTGCCTGGAAACCAAACTAATCTATCCGCGAACAGCAAGACAATGCCTTTAGGATCTATTGTATCGGTCCTTCTAAGCGAGGCTGCCAAAATGATGCCGTAGAGCCACCCACGATAGCTAAATATGCAAGGTATTATAGTAGAGCAGTAAATAGAGGCTTACGAGACCCAACCGAGCTAGCGCATTCAGGGCGTTCTCGTACGACCACTGACTTTACTAAGCATAGCGATAAGCCAAACTTGTGTGGAAGCCGGGACGCCAACAGGAACAAATGTAAGCAGCATGCGTGATGCTCAGCATTCATGGCTTGTTGTGCCTTTTTTGGTTTCTTAAAGGCACGGCGGGGCGCGCTTACGGTTTCTTTGTTCCCAGCCAATGCATCAGCGCCACGGATGCCCCCATGGCTTCGGTTCTGGCCGCTGAAGTCTTGTTCTCCGTTTTGCTTTTCGTACAGTCATTAGCGTTTGCGGCTTCACCCCTATACGAAGGTGCGCAACGGTTTTGAACAGTCCCACCTTCCGTAAATGGATTAGCGATATGATGTTTGCCGCAGAACAGTTGATGAGATTGGTCCTTTCTCCATCTGATGATGACCAGACTGTTGAAATGCTGCCTGTAGGGGTGAAGCCGTAATCGCTAATTACTGTATCCGCTATCCTTCCTTTCACGTCGTAGCGCAGACAAGCGTAGGCTGGTTTCTGCAAGCAGCTGTGCCGTGCATCTGCATGTCTGCAGAACGAGGGATAGCGCGGCTGTTCTGCCTGCGCAGACCTTTCAGCAACGGTCAACATGCGGAAGCCTGGAAGTGGGGCCGCTGCAGAACGCAGCCATCGCCAACTAAGCTAGAGGGCTACGGTACATCACCGTGCCTGACATCAACGCTATGGGATAGTCGATTTCCCCATTCCTTATTCTTGAAGCAAAGCACCACGACCAGGCATGGTATCACAACAACCCTAAGAGTTCGAGGGTAACATCCCTCACTATGTGAAGGAAAACATGGTGTGGCCGAATCTACCAATAAGACACAGCTGTGTGTCTCGTGAGATTTGTTATACTAATTAGGCTTTCCATTTCATCGAGTATAATCCTTGTTGCTGCAGTTGTGTCTAACTCGTTGTTTCAGGCTTCGATTCCATTGTCCCAGATCTCTGGATCAATGTAACGCTACCCTCGTGCCTTGTCACGCTCATTTGGGTTCCTCACAGCGCAGAGCCCCCGGAGACCCATCGGGCCGGCCTCGGGTCACGTGGGGTCCTGTATATATACCCTTAGTAAGGTCCCTCCCTGTGTGCCGGAAAACCTTATGTGCCGGAAACAGCCAATGAGAGGACACGAATGGCATCTTTCCCGACACGATGATGTATCTGGTTGGCTGATTCCGTCACACAGGGTTTTCCGGCACACAGGGAGGGACCTTAGAGCTCCCTTCGAGTCCCTTAAGGATTCGTTTTACTTCAATACTACTTAGTATACTCATCCTTTGACTCCTACCTACAAACCCCTTAAATGCCTTCAGGTTGATGGTTCCTAGCAGTTCCTTCCGTGTGAGTGTGCATGCTCTATTGCTGCTAGCCGTTTCGTCCGCCATTTGTTGTTGTTGACGCGTGCTGTGCTGGCTGCGTTCGCCAGGGATGCGTCGGTAGTCTTGGGTTGTTGTTAACGTGTGCCTTGCTGGCTGTATTCGTCGGGGACTCGTCGTTGGTCTTGGGTTTTACACGGGTCAAGCGCGACCAGATGCGGGTCGGTGCGTGTATGGACTGCGTCTTGGAACGCTCTGATACGGCTGGCACGGTCGGTCTCAAGCAGAACAAGACGCCTGATACACCTAATAGTGAACTTAGCACAAGGAACTCCGCCGCTGATATAGGTGACTAAGGAACGCGCGGGTTACAGGATCAGTCTCTTCTAACCTAACTGTCTGTGACTGCCATGCAATCACTGATCAGTGTTGGTAGGCCTTTGTGCGATCGTATGGGTGATAAGAGTAACCTCTGGTTCTTGTTGTATTCTGGTATTGGTATGTTTCTGCTATGGAAGAGAGTGCTGCAGAAGTATGTACAGCTCCGGCACGAGACGAACCGCAGTCCGGCCGAGCGTTCCGTAACGAAAGAATGTTATACCCACAGGTAGCGTGTAATTCACTCTAGCCTAAGAGGCTAGGGCGATGTGGCTGTGCAGCTTCATGACTATGCTAATACCAAATGACAACCTGACTGGAAAATCTGTGAGTAATAACCTTAACGCATGTTGAAGTAAGTTGAGCATGTTCCAGACAGAAGATGTATTCAGTACATCCTAATGTAAGGTGCTTCTCTAGGTAACGAGATACTTTTTTGTCTGGACCTTCATCAACACTCTACTAGTAACCCCTTGTTTATTCGCAATGTCGCATATTTATGGAGCAGTCGAAGTGGCAGATACGAAGCCTAGATACTAGAGATAAAGACCGCAGGTTTCGAAGGTTAACTTTATACGAAGAAGATGTACTCTAGTAGTTTCTCTGCGCGAACGGCAAGATCGCTAAGACTTATCCTACATAGTACCTCTGCTGATACTGGTGTTACAGGCGTTTGCAGCACCTCATCTTCTTGACAAGGTGCTTCGTTGGTTACTATAAGATTTGGTATAGTCGGAGGTTTTGGCACAGGTCTGAGTACTCTCTGGATTGAACGGAAACAAACCACTTGCAGTAAATCCAGCCTTGATATTCATCGGCGTGAACGCTCGCTCCCTTGCAGACTTGTGTAGATAGGTAAAATGCTCCTTGCCGATGTGTCGACACCTCCTCGCTCCAATTGTTCGCCTGGTCGCGGTAAGCCGTCTGCAGTTGGCCAAATGCAGCAACATCGCAAGGTTGAAGCTTGTGAGACGTATAAGAGGGAAGATGACACAGGATGATGTTGTTTGCAGAACAGTACTTCGATATCTCAAAGGTCTCGTGTGTTCCAAAGCCGTCAAGAATATTTTTCCTTTGGTTGAGGAGATCGAGGCGCTTGAACGTTTCGCGGCATTGTAGCTTCTTGATAAGTTTTCGTAGTTGCCGCATTAATTCAAGAGGACCACACAGGCAATTGCCTCTTGTGAGCCCTGCGAGGTAAACTAGACGTAATATGACTGGCGTGGACAAAACCATGCGCGAGGCTATAGTCGTTAAACAATCCAACCCCTAGCACATCCTGACTGAGGCAGTGTCATATGTTCAGGATCGTGACGGCAGATGGTACAAGTGTGAAAAGACCCAGCTCCAACTCTCGTCGCAGTACATTCTGATGCCTGGAATCCTAATACGTAAGAGACCTCCCGCTGACTAACACTGCCTTAGCAATTTTCATGTAGTAATTTCAATCTCCGTGACTGCAAAGGTGACGGAGCTTGGGGTTATTCCGCCGCTGCAAGCGGCGAGCAGGATAAGCATTACTTTTGGATTTGGGACACATGGAATGCAACCGTCTTGGTCGGTTGAATTTCGCCGAGAGAAGGGAAGCCGTTGTGATGTGATGCGTGGAAAGCTTGGAGTAATGACACATCTGTGTAGCGTGATGAAGAATTTCTTACTGTCCAGGTATTAGTCTAGCAAGGATGTTATGTTTGAAGATGTCGAAGCCATTGATTTTGGTTATCAAGCTCTACCCAACGTGAAATGCGTTTGCGACGCAGAAGATCGTACTGCCCTTTACACTCTCCTGCTGTCAGATAGCAGGTGTTGCTGTCAGAAAGAAGGCCATCCAGCAGGCAGTTTAGTATCGGTGTCGATTACAGCCATGTTGGCCAACCCGCCTCGATCCTACTTCGGTCTTACTTGCACGAGAGCATATACATCGTGATAGCAGCATCAAGAACAGACAGAATGCACAACGATCAATTCCATGATATACACTGACATGCACAATTGGCTTCCGGTTCTGACAATGCTCACACAATTCAACCGACATGGGTCCCTGTCACGCTAAGCTCTCCTCTTACTCCTACAAGCTTAGCGCACACGCAGACAAAGTGTACAAAGCCAGATGATTTGTCAACTAATGCGATGCTAACTTCTCTCTTAAGCAAAGTCCTCGCTTAGTGCTAGGGACCCCTGTTGTGTGTGTATTTTGCGTCACACAAAACCGGAAGCCAATCGTGCAAACCAGTGTATCTCATCTAATCTGACACCTGCACTTGCAGCTTCCGCTTTGCACACGCGGCTCAGTTGTCATTCCGCAAGGGACATTGATTCGCCCGTATGCGCTTGCTTAGAAAAGGCTTAGACTCTGTAGATATCTTACTTTGATTGGTCAGAATATCGAGGAGACAACTGACCCATGGCACTGCTAATGACTGCTAGTACCATTTAGGTAACATCACCATTAATCGAAAGAGGCTTAGCCTAGGATTAAAAGTCGCCTGCTTACAAAAACCGGAAGCTGCAAGTGCATGAGAGTGTAACAACCAATTTTACGATGTTTCGCCTTAAGATGTACATCAACATCCCCAATTTTCCGACTTCATAACCTCGCTCCAATTCCACCAACGATGCTCCGACGACGCGTTTTCGCCAACGTCACCACCCATCAAACCCCCCTTATCCCATCTCGATATCAAGAGCACGCGTGACGCCTGCGGCGGCTGTATGGTGCTGTCCGCCGATAGGCGCACCACACTCTGGACAGCGAGCTTGTTGCATGGGCATGCCGCACTCGCCAATCGCGAACTAGAATCTGTTAGTTATCTAGACTTGCTGAAAAGAATGTGAGTCAACTTACCGGATGTCCGTTTGCGCAATTGTACCAGTGACCCGAGTGCGTAGAGATACCGCCGCGACCAGTGACCATGGCTTGCTTGATGGCCTTGAGCTCTTCGGCCGAGACCTCCTCGTAGAACTTCTTATCCAGCAACTTCCTATAATTATCAACAGCCCGGAGAAGAGTGTCGCGGTCGCGGAAGTCATCGTTGCACAGCTCCTTAGCTTCGTCGAGGAACATCTTCGCCGTGTCGCGGTACTCGAGGGCTTTGGTGCGGTCTCCGTCTTGGGCGATGCCGGAGCTGCCGAAGACTTGGGCGATGCGCGCGTAGTAGAGGATCGTCTCGACGGCCAGCTTGGGGAGATTTCCGTTGATGCAGTCCGTGATCAATTTCCTGCAGAGACTCATTGCTTGAAATACTTGGTAGGCGAGTGGGCCGCCGGAGATCTTCACCTGAGGAGAAGACGCGGGGAGTTTTTCCTGCGTGATTCGAGTAAGGCCAAACTTGTACTCCAGGGTCAGACACACGACTTTGAGCTCAAGCAGGCGACCACCGAGACTGATGCGCAGATCCAGGTGAGGTTTCGGAGTTGCTGGCGGTGCATCGAGACTTAGATTGGCCATCACGGTGTCCAAAGAAGCTGTCTGGTTTGCGGAATGCTTGATAGCATCGTGCAGCTTGTTTCCAGGTTGGTGTTGAGCGCTCGACAGCTTTTGGAAAGCCTTAATCGTGTTCACCAGGTTGGCAGACTCCGTGCAGCGATCACGAATAGTGTTCTCCAGGTTCTGCACGGTATGGTCGCTCAGATGCTGGATCATACCCCGGAGCTGAGCTTTGGCATTGAGAGATGCTGTGAGCTTCTTGCGTGAACCATCTAGATCATCTCGAAGCTCATCGATTTTTCCTTCGAGCTCTTGCATCTCTTGCATTCCGGTGGCAATGAATCTCCTGGACTGCTCGGCGATTACAGCCCTGTTGATGAGTCGGTTGTAGCGCTGAGTGACATGTTGTTGGATCGGAACACCGCAGCCTCCAGGACACTTGGGGACGACTGCCTGCAGCTCGCGATTGTCGATCAAGGAAATGAACCCTCCAGTACGAGGGTCCATCTCGTAGACGTCTTTCAGACCGACATGGCCATCAAGCGTCTCGATGGTCCAGAAGTGACCACAGCCGAGAACGACGATGGGCGATTCGTTGATGTCAATGTCGCGGTACAGGGTACCCAAGATGATGTCCGGTGAGTGCTCTGACTTCATGCCGCATTTCTGGCAGTAATCAACGGGACAATCTTCACCGCAAATACTCGGGCACTGATGACCGCATGGCAGGAGCTTCGTGCATCGCTTATCGCACGGAAGCCGATCGCACGGAGCAGCGCAAGGCATCTTGCAGCTAGCTTGATGCTCGCAAGACCAGGTGCATTTCTCAACGCAAGGCGCGCATGGCTCATGGCACTGGAGGGCGCAGCCAGAATGCTTGCAGCGTACCTAACAGAACGATTAGCGGGTGAAAGGGTGGATTGAGAGACGGACTCACCTCGCAAGGTCTCCGGCAAGGCCCACAGTCTGTTCCACTATGACACTTCCGAGGGCAGTTGTGATTGCAGGTGCTGTATTTCCGACCGCATGTGACAGTGCACTCTCGATGCTTGACGATTGCCTTACCAACTTCATCCGTGTAGTTGCAGCGTCCGCAATTTCCTGGACATCGATGGCCGCAGGACAAGATCGTGGCGCAAGGCGATGGGCATTTGAAGTTCTCCTTGGCGACATCGACGGAGCATTTGATGTCGACGGTGTGCTTACAGCGTGGGACTTCTTTCGGCACAACAACATCGCAATGAATGCTCTTAAGGTCTAGTGTCCTGTGGCAGGCCACGTTGTTCTTGACGTGACCGCAAGGAAGCGCAACGTGGTCGGTGGGAACCATGCACTTGCCGCAATCTTCACCGCAAGTCGGTTTCTGGCATGGGTGATCGCAAGACACGTACCGCCGCTGGCAAGGCTTCTCGCATCTGAAAACCGCATGCATCGCTTCGGAATGACATCTCGCCTGGCACTGGTGGCCGCACTCCGTAAGTCGCTCGGCACATGCCTGCATGCATCCACCCTCGGGGCTGAGGCGCATGAAGTCATCAGGCTCGCGGACGTGGAGAATCTTGTCTGAATGACGAGGGCAGCAAAGCTCGATTGCATCACCAATCGAGTCCTCAGCTCGCAGCATTTCGATGACCTTTTGCCACATAGCTACGTTGGAGTAAGTTTCCGAGTTTCCAATCAGGTACATGCCATGCTGAGCTCGACTGAGAAGAACGTTGACGCGGTTCGTGGTCTTGAGAAATCCAACTTTCTTTTTGTCGTTGCTGCGCACGAGCGACACGATAATTATCTTGGCTTCTTCGCCTTGGAAATTGTCCACAGTCGCTATCCTCAGCAAGTCGCTGAGCTGCTTCTTCTGTAGAGATTTCCTTCGGTGGTCCTGCTGGGCGGGTCCTTGGGATGTCGTAGGAGAGTCGTCGTTGACAGTGAAACCGTCATTTTCGAGTGCTTCCTGGTCGCGGTCGCTCAACACGATCTCAAAGTCACCACGCATGGCTGAGCGTAGCTTCTGCAACTGCCCAGTGTACGGCGTCAAGACTGCGATGTCGCTGCTGCGGTAGACACCTTGACGAACGACATGTCGGACCATCGCGTGCACTAGATCAACCTCCCAGGGATTAGAAGCTGACTTGCTGTGATGAATATCGCTCTCTCTATCGTTCTCGAGATACCGATGGTCGAGCCAGAACACATTCTTGCGCATACCCATGACATCAGGCAGATTCAACGTAGAGGTATGGTCCGAAAGCCTCGGGTAGATGGTTTCGCGGATGAGGGTGGAAACCTCTGGGCGCATACGGCGCTGTACCTCCAGTTGTGCCACAGGCATGGAAGGTCGACCCTTTTCTCCAATCGAAAGGCGCTCGAACTGGCTTCTGTCCAGCTTGTAAAGCATCCCTCGGGTGCTTTCCAGCGACAGTTCTTTGAAGTTATTGATTGTAGGACGCAGCTGTTCATGGTCGCCGATTTGAATGCAATGCTCGATGGTCGGCAGCATCGCCGAGATCATGTGAGGCTCCATAACCTCACCAGCTTCTTCGCAGATGATGACCTTGCACCTGACATGTTTGAGAAGCGAGATCCGCTTGGCTAATCCAGAGGTTGTGACGCCAATAACTTCTGCACCTTGCAAGATCCTTCGGTCAGACTCGTCATGTATGTTGCTCTTTCGTTGTTGAGTCCCGGTGGCTTTGTCAACCACAGCAGAAAAGCTAGCGATTCTGTCGAAGCAGACCTCGTCGATCCACTTCTTCATCAAAGCGCACTTCTCAGGGTAGTTCAGTGAGTTGACATTCGTGTTTGCCTTCTTAATGATGTTTGCTAGGTTCATCGTGTTGGCAGTCGCGGCTTGCTTTTTGTCGGCTTTGCTTCCGAACTTCCATCTCTCGAAAGGGTGCGGACCGACAGATCTGAATCCCTCGCTGTCGACTTCCTGGAACTGGTCGTGGATCTTCCGATACTTCTGGGACAAGTGTCGATCGAGACTGCTCCACTCTCCTTTCCGGTAGATGGCGTGTAGCCGACCAAGCAGCTTCGTCGCCTCCTTCTCACATTCTTCCAAGTCTCTGTACGCCATCGCAGTCTCATACGACTCCGTTCTCGTCTTCGTCTCTTCCTTGGAGATATCGCGAAGGTTATAGCCCTCTAACATCTCGGAATGGCTCTGACCGCCTACGCGTATCACCTTGGTCAGACCGATCTTGATGAGATGTTCTAGGAACTGATCGAGAGCGTGATTCGTGTAGCATCTTTAAATTGTTGTGTTAGCAGATGGTTCCATCTCTAAGAAAAGTATTGTTAACTTACACGACGACAATGGGTCCTAAGTCTGCCTTATCCTTGATGCCCAGTAGGATTCGCATGATCTGCAGACCAACAAAAGATTTACCTGTTCCAGGTGGGCCTTGAATGAACGCGAATTCACGGTTCAGTGCTGCGATAAGAGCTTTGCACTGGCCTGCATCCAGCCCTGTCCTAGTCGCAATATCATCGATGAGCTCAGCATCATCACACAATGATGAAGGGTCGACATTGATAGCATCGGCCCCGTCATTGAGGATAGGACCCAGCGGGTACTTGAAGCCAGAAGACCTCGCATAAAGCGGGGGTGGGACATCGTGATAGATTTTGCGATTTGTTGCGTCGTTATGCGGGTCCGGTACCACCCACTGGCGGAATGGAAGTCGACTTAGACGCTGCATGTCTTGCAGATTCTCCAAGATAGGCATGAAAGTTGCTGGGATGATGTTGGGATATTCGAGGAGCACGCCCTGAGTGGCATTGAGACTCAAATTCACAAGTTTGCGAAGAGTGCCACTGTCTTGAGTCGCGAGTCTGGTTGTGATCGTTGCCAATGCGCCATGACCTGTTAAGCCGCCACCTTCTTTGTCTGGTCGCGTCTTTTTGTTGCTCACAGTCAGAAACAGGTGTTCGACGATGGAATCTTGGATCCAGATGAAGGAGAGCAGAGATCCTTCTTCCAACCTCTTGGACTCCTCCCACCATGCTTGTTTGGCGGCATCCATCTTTTTGCGGACAGCAGATGGATGTGGGAAAGATACGAGTGCCTCCAATCCTCGGCGCTTGTCAAAGGGGAGGTAAGAAACATGAGCGTTCGAGTAGTTGTATACACGCATGTCTCCGAGACTGACCCGAGTGTTGCTGAGCATGGTAGGATCCTCGGTAGCAGCATGCATGTATCTTGCCAGAGCGCTCTTCTGCTCTCCAAAGATGTCGTGCCGCAAGAGACGAAATTGAGTATCGATGTGTCGCTCAACCTGATTCTTGATGAAGTGTGGTTGATTCGGGTCCGTTGAGGGCAGGAATTCTTTCGCATCGCTCATGATCTCATCTCGGGTGGGGAAGATGACGATATTGGTGATGTCTTTCTTGTCGTTGTCGTGACGATCGTTCGGTATCACCAGGTCTCGAGCATACGAGGATGCTACGCGTGGCAAGTTCGTCGGTTGGTCATCATCAAAATCTTCCTCCTCTTGTACCAGACCCTTAGCGCGCGCTACCATCTGGTGGATGTCTCCCAGGAACTTGTTGACTAGAGTTGCTGCAGGGGATGGTATTTCTGTGGGAATGATTTCAGCAGCATTCGTCAATGTCTCGACCAGAGGTTCGAGAAGCTCGTTAAGTCTCGCATGACGGTCGCGCTTGAGAAGCTCGTAAAGCACAATGGACAGCTTGACAAGCGCCTGTTCCAAGATCTTTTGGCTGACGGAGGAAGAGTCATCTGTCTGAGCGGCAACCAAGGTCTCGCAGAGGTGTTGAAGGAAAGGATATGCGCGCTTTCCTTTGGAGCCGCTGATGAAGATGTAGATGGCGTCAACGTACGTGTCCACTGCCAGGCAGTCCAGTAGAGAGCTCTCCGTGATGACATCGAGGAACGCTTTTGCGGTTTCGATGTAGTCGTCATGGTCGTAAGATTTTGCCTTCCTCAAGACAATGGCTTTGATGTGGGCCAGACCGTGGTAGTTTCCTTCATTTTCGGCGAGATCCTTGGGAAGCTGCTGAATCCAGTCGCGGTCGCCTTCGTTCAAGATAGCCGATGCACGCTCCCAGACCTGTCTCATGACGTGTGTATCCGAGGGCGCGTAAGAGGTACTAAGGTACTTCTTGAAGTCGTTGTAGTTACCGCGAGCTTGTTGCTGTTCCTCTGACTCAGCGACCCTCTTGCGTTGACCATCTTGTTCGTGTGTGTAGGGACAGTTCGTCTTCTTACAAGCCCCAGAATTCCGGAACTCATAACAGACATTGCCGCCTCCATTCGCTCCTCCGCCGCCGCGTCCTGGCCCATCACCACGTCCTCCTCTCCAGCCTCGTCCTCGCCCTCCACGCCCGCGTCCGCGGGCCGCCATGTCGTAAAGTCTCGCTCAGTCGAAACGCCTTCTTGCTCACTTGTCTCGATTGATCGCGACGCGCGTATTAAAACGCGTGAGAAAAACGTGCGGTTGCGGTTGTGGGTGGAGAGAATAAACTTTTCAGCGCGCGCGTAGAGAAAAGGCGAGGCCGCGCTTGCTCCACTCGTCCGGTGAGAGTGAAGACAAGCCGTGAGAGCCCTGTGCGCTCAGCAAACAGAAATAGACACTTGGCGTTTCCTGCAGGTAGGCATGCCGCAGGCGTAGACATGAGCAGGTGAGATCTTTACACACAGTCGCTAGCTATTGCGGCTTCACCCCATCACATCAAACAGACAGTTTGATGTCGTACGGTTGGGTGCGGGTATTGTAGACAGAATAGCTTAGAAGAGAGTGTATGTTGCTTTGTTTGTAGCCTCGTAGCTAAGCTTATATAAAGGTCATCGCACGGCGTTGTTAGTAAGAAGGTTCCCGATAGTGCTTGGCCTGCGACACACCCCTTCAGATCTCATCCTGTCTCAGATGAGGTCTGACCGTCATCAGAGTTCGCTTCCTCACTCTGGTGTTGTGGATCAATCTGCGATGAGATATCAACCAGGCCCAGGTGACGTACGAATTGAGAATGTTTTTCTGCTGAGAGCGGTTTGGTGAAGCCATTCGAAGGCATTTCAGTCGTTGGGACCCATTGAATTGCGATTGAGCCGTCTCGGTAGACCTGCCTCAGCCATAGGCTGTGGATGTCGACGTGTTTCAGTTTTGACGACGCTTGAGGTCTGTCCTTCTGGATCAGTCCTGTGGTCTGCTGGTTATCACAGAGTATGCGAAGTTGGTGCTCGGCAGACTTGTTAACAATCAAGCGGCTTGCAAGCGCTTGATTGATAGCTTGATAACTATCAATCCCATCAAGTCAAGCTCGACTATAATAATTTTTTAGCAATCCAAGCTGAGGAGGGTCAGCTTGATTGTTCGGCTTGATGGGCTTGATTGTCGCGTGAGGCTGCTTGTTTTGCAGCAAGAGCGATCTCACGATAGGTTTTTGGTGTTGTAGTAGTCGCAGTACTAGTACGTAATTAGCCTAACTTCTGCAACACTATACTCCCTCCACTAGCCCCCTAAACAACCCACTATCGCGTCATTCTTTTGTTCCCGTCGCCCTTATCGTATTGCCACCGCCATGCCTCCTACAAAACGCGCCTCTAATAACCTTACTCGCCCAAAGAAACGCGTTAAATCCTCCACCGCCTGCGGCACTGTCAGCTATCCTATACTAGTTAATAGGCGGCTATCGCCCTCGCCGTCGCGTCCGTCGCCTCGCAGAGCTCTCGTAGAGACGTCCCAGGCTTCAACTTTTGAGTCGCAAATACGCGCGTCGCGGTCTAAAGACGCTATCGTCGCGCCTACCGAGGGCAGCGAGAGGGTAACGCCAGCTTCCAGGCGCTCTGGGCGCAGTACAACACCTCACCGCGCGCGGTAAGGCCGTCGGCAATGATCCTAAGCGATATAGACGACGCGATCGATAGTATACTCAACCCTAGTACTGCCAGCAGCCTCACCGCCGACGAGGACGAGTTTCAGAGGTGGAAGCGCAGCGAGCCAGCAGCCGAGAGAGGTACAGAACACGCAGATAACACTATCAAATACTGGGTGAGCATGCGCGATTGCTACCCTAGCCTCAGTAGGCATGTGCTTAACGTACTCTCTATCCTAGCGCCAAGCTGTAAGTGTGAGCGCCTGTTTAGTGAGCTGGGCGACCTCTTAGAGCCGCGACGACGACGTCTAGGACCTCAACTTCTAGCGGCGATACAGTGCGTACGACAGTAGGAAGGAGCTGGCCTTGGAGCCGACGACGTGGTAGTAGAGGTGGAGGCAGCAGACGACGACAATACGGAGCTTTTGTGCAGGCTGACGACTTAGGAATACGAGACTCAACACTAAGGCTAGCGCTAGTACAGGCTATCAAGCCGATCAATCAAGCCTCAATCCAAGCTCACAATCTCAGCTTGTTAGTCCTAACAATCTAAGCTGACGCCCTCAAAAAACGAGCAATCCAATCTGACGCCTCAGCTTGGATTGGCTTGATTGTTGACAACTATGGTGCTCGGGATCGAACTGTATCTGCTTGAACAGACGGTACAGACCTATTGTCTCCTTCGCTGTGTGTGACAGCGAGATTAGCTCAGCTTCAGTTGTTGACGTGGTTACAGTCTTCTGTTTCGAGGACTGCCACATTATCGGTCCCTTGAACAGCTTCATGAGGTAGACTCCTCTAAGCTCAAGACCATCATACAAATCAGCGCATGCTTCTACCACAAAGAAGACGTCCCAACATCCAAAGACTTCTAAAGCCTCAATGGACGTATGGCACTCAAGACTAGGACACATTCGTAAAGGAGCTCTTGAGCACTTGCCCATAGCAGTACAGGGTGTAACGCTCAGCACACACAGTCTTGAGCGAAGCGCAGATCTCTGCCAAACATGCGAGCTTGCGCAAGCTCATCAACAAATCTCAAGAATTTCGACGTGGAGAGGAACCTACCCGTTTGAGAAGGTTTATATGGACCTCATTGACATGGAAGAAGCATTCAATGCCAAGATCATATGCAGGATGCGGGACATGGAGGATGCCCGAGCCATGTGGATATTCGCTCCGCAGGTAAGGCCCACTTCCGGTTTCTGCGGTGCAGGGGCAAGAAGCCATGCTATAGGCTCTTCTGTCAAACTACAAAAAGGCCGACCTTCTTGCAGTTGTAGCATGAAGGCTTATATAGTTGATATTCTGACATCTTCCTATAAGTTGTAACGCTTTTGTTCACGTAGCTCCGCAGTGACAGCCCCTCGAGCAACCTAAGCAACTTACCACCCGTAGCCGCTGCAAATAAATGGAAACTCAGATGCTATGCCCACGCTCTTCCTAATACTAAGTCCCAACCTTTGACAACTGTATATATACACCGCAATATACTACGTCCTTGTCGCACGCATCGCACCATAGACGGCCTTTCAGGCGCCGCAAGCTTCATCGCTGTAATCGACATATCCGCCAAGATCACCGCGGCCTGCTATCAGTATTACACAGCCGTGAAGGACGCGAAGGACGATATTGAGCGCGTGCAGAGAAAAGTTGGTGACATCACGCACATTTTAGAGAAGCTCAAGCCCCTCTACAGCCAGGACAAGAAGCGCCTCTCTACTACCCATGGTCTGTATATGGACATGGAGGAGGTGACGAGTTGGGGTGTTCCGCTTACGGGCTTTGCCCACATTTTTCTACCGTAGCCTAAGTCGTTTACATACTTGTCTCATGGAACCCTCCTTAGTCCTATTTGATCAATACCGTCTTGACTGCTGCGTGCTTGTAACAGCAACAGTCTCGCCGCAATCACCGCCACCTCCACTCGGGTTGCCGTTCTTGACTGCGACTCCGTCATCGTTGCGATCGCTGCCACCACCATCTCCGCCATCGTCATTGTGTCCCCCGATAAGAGCTCTGCCACCGCTAACACCACCACCTCGGCATCTCTTCCAAGCCGCGATTCCGCCCACAACCGCAGTGCTTATAGCCCAAACGCCGCCGAATACGATCGGCACACCATACCCGCCCATCGCAGCGCTCGTGAGGATTGCGAATGTCGAACCGGCTGCAACACTTCCGATGCCTGCATGGACGCCTGCTGCAATGCTTCCTGCTCACTTGTTAGCGCTTATAGCCCTAATCCTTTGATTAGATCTATATACCAGCAGCAATACCGCCAGCCGTGAAACCGGCGATGCTCAGGAATGCCGGAGTGCAGGCGAGGAAGATGAGCGGAACGAGAATCGCGGCAGTCTCCCAAGGATGCTCTTTCATCCATTTGGCGGCTGCCTTCGAGACGTCGATGATACCGATCTGGCGCAGAGCTTCGATGGCTTTGTCGAATGCGCGACTAGCGTTTTGACCGAAGGCATGGATGGCTTTTGCGAGATGGACGCCTGCGACGGCGATTTTGTTGGTGTTAGGGGCACCTGCGGCGTTTCGGATGGCTTCTGCAGCGGCTCCGCTTGCCAGAGAGGTGTTGGGTCTCGTAGGGCGTTCGGTCTCTGGCGGGGCGTTGGGCGACGTGGAAGAGCTATCGCTTGTTGCCCTCTCGTCCGCTTCTACAGTGGGTTCTTCTTCGTCCTTTGAGTCCTTCTCATCTATGTGGCGGGATGCTGGGCGCAGTGGGTGGTCGCTCTTTGGACTTGGCATTCTGAATTTGTGCTCGCCCGCTACCTTTGCCGCGACAGCTCGAGCTGCGTACATCCTCTGGATTGATGCAGCACTAAGTCCGTCTTCTTTGGTCATATTGGCACCCATCTTGAAGGTGGTGGTCTCGGGCGCTGTGTTGGTCGAGCAGTCGAAGTGTTCCTCACTGTTAGTAGCACTGGGAATAGAACATGTGGAGAATCGTGTTATATATTGTACTACGGGAACTGAGACCTATATCTCTGCAGGCTAGCGTTGTGGGCGCTAGGCCCTGTACGTACTAGCCTGTGAGTGAGAGAAGATGGGATGGAACCTGGGTCATGTACCCTAAGGCCCACACGGTGGCTGACAGATTAGAACCACTTCAAGTAGTCTACTTGATAGAAACCACTCAGAACTGACCCACTCTCTCGGGTTCTACGCCAGATAGGCCCACTCGAGATCGAACCATTTCGGATGGGCATACTTTGGACGAGGCCCAAATGTCACCGCGACAACCTTAGACGTCTATTTCAAGAACTGCTTGCACAGACTTCTAGTTCAAAGAGCACTTATGAACCTGCCTCTGCTTCCAGCGCAGTACTCTTGCGCTTCCGGCCACGTTTTTCTTCGCGCTTTGGCACTGACGGACTAGTATTGGCCTCCGCTGTAGTTGTCTCCGCTTCTGGTTCACGTCTAAGGCAGTGTTTAGGTCGGAAGGACATGTCACAGCGCTATCGTTGTCAAGACCTTCACGAATGTGTTGAACACGATCATGTTAGAACTGCCTTGCTGCGAATAGTAATTCAATGCTACCGTTATTCATACCGCATGCACTGCATGCGCCATGCCAATGAAACGCTATTCATAGACTAGCCAGGTGACTTGCGACTATGCGAAAGCCCTTGACGGCGTGACTGCGTCGGCACATATTCACAATCCTCACTGTCCCCATCATCCATAGTGACCGCAATACTCCGCAGCTCTTCTTCTGCTTCTCGTAACTGCTTCAAAGCCTTTCCGAGTTTGCGCATAAATTTTCCGTCTCTCTCCGGCCTGGGCCGATCCCTCAACCTCTTCTCCATTCCATACCTTACCCAGGCACGATAGACTCTGCGGCCGTCATGCTTCCGAGATTTTTCGTTCCATAGCTCGTATCCCCACACATTGGACATGATCTCGTGAAGCAGATCCAAGATTTGGGCAAGCTGTCGACCCGCATTCGTATGGATCTGACCCCACTGCTTCCACACCTCCTTCCACGCTGCGCTAAGACTGGCTGCGGTTCTTGTCTCATACTCTTTGGATGTCCAATTGACCATCTCTGGTGACTGTGCTGGTACCTGTTTTCGCTGCGCTCGGCGTCGAGGGTTTGGACGGGGTTTGTCATCGGCCACTTCCTCATCAGAAGTGTCGATGACGATGGGTTCGCCTCCATTGTCATCGATGATGATCGATTCAGAGAGCTTATCTTCGGGCGAGTCTAGTCCTTCTGTCAGCGAAGTTTCTACCAAGAGGTAAATGACGTACTTGTACTTCCATGCGTCACACTTCCACTGCTTGTATCTTGGCCGTAGGAAGCCGTGTGCGGTACCAGCGAGGTAGTTTCCGTGCCAGTACGGCATTCGCTCGAACTAGCGGAGACGACACCACCATTATCCTGATCATCCGTTATCGGTTCGGAGTTGGCTCGGGTTTGCTCATCGATAGCAGAACTCTATATGCTGAGATGGACGCCATGCGTCACGGACTAGGTGTCGTCTTCCCGGACGTGCATGGCTCCGTCCGGCTCTGTCGCAGAAACAACTCGATGAGGGATGAGGGGGGCTGGGTCAGTCTCGGTTCGGTCTCCTGAACTGAAGTGGAGGTCATCGTGGCTCCCGTATAACTGTTGAGAATAGTGGATGGTCCATCGATACCCCTCACGTGATCGCGCGTAGTTAGCTCCTTGGCAGCCTCTGAGAGCCTTACAGGCTCTCACGCGCCTCCCAATACAACACAACATCATGCCAAATCTTGTGCCTTTCATCAACAGCTCATCCAACAAAGCTTGCGACCCAACAACAATTCTTTCCTCATTGCTCAAGTGGAACCTCCAGATCGGCCTTACCCTGTCATGTTAGTTGAGAAGGGAGTTACTTTCCGCGATCATCCACGTGAATGGACTCAACAGAGGGTGATGAGGTACGGAGGTGCCTTTCAAAAGTTTTGTCTGCCAAGAATAACTCAGCCGACGTACGGCCTTAGTCGAGGCTTGTCTCTTCCCTCTATGTACTCATTACCGCCTTGTAGCTTAATTATCTTTTGAACATGAACAAGAATTCGCTCGATCCAAGCTTGGATCTTAAGTTGCGAGAGATCTCTCCAGCAATTCAGCCAGATTCTGACTGCCTCAGCCCTTGACTGCGGAGCTCCTGTCTTCGTAGTCTCTCTCTTCATGTAAAACCAGCACGGCTCAATACAGTTACAGTCTGGCGAGTTGCCACACCAGAGTAGCCTCTCAACATCGTACAGGCTATAGATCGTACTCTGATAGTGATGGGCGTGGGCAGGTGCCTTATCCTCCATCACCAGAGTTGGCAACAATCAATTAGATCGGCATGATTGATTCCTATCAAGGTTAAAGGCGGTCTAATCAAGTAGGCACTTGACCTAGATAGGAATCAATCACGCCGATCGATTGATTGTTGCCAACTCTGTCCATCACGACAGTCTGAGGTCTATCTTGGAGGCACTCTTTAGCGAAAGGAATTAGCTTTGGGATCAGAACACAGGTCTGATATCTCCAGACTTGCTAACAATCAGTCTGATTTGATAGATTTGATAGGCCTGATTGCCAAGCCTCAATCAGGCCAACTGTAACGACGCAGGCAAGACAAGAGATCCGAACTCGGCGTGGTCTCACTCAGAGGCATATGGGAGTGCGTGGGAGAACCGTAACCTAAGATCTATTGACACCTACAGGTCTTGTACGAAAGGATTGCAGAAAACTGCCTATCTACATCTAGGGAACAGCAGGCTTAAATACATGTAGGCTAGGGAGGGCTGAGTCAGAACTGAGTTAGGATCAGGTCCGTAGCGACTCGGGGTTAACTCCGAGTCTGGTCTTGGCTGTAGCTGTAACGAGGGAGGTAGCCTCGTTACACCAACGTCAGGCCGAAGATGTTGTTTTACCAGCCAGGTCAAATCAAGACTCTCAGCCTGATTGATTTGACTGATACTAGACTAATATATAAGTGTTTTACTAGTGTTTTTGTCGCGTTCTAGTCGCGTTTTTAGGGTTAGATCTTAGGTAGTTGTATAAGGTTATCTAGAGGTCTAAAAAAGTAGTTAGCGCGTAAAACTTAGTGTTTCTGCCAATCAGATCCTCGATCTTCTAATCTTAGTACTAGTACCTATCGTTGCACCAACTATATCCTCAGCTTGTATTGTAACAACGGATTGCGTATGCGGCGGCTCGGGCTCGAAGAGCGGGCTCTGATTACGAGGTAAGGTGGGAGGGGGCGAGGCGAGTCCTCCAGCAGAGGCTGAGCCAGTACGGCGAGCACTCCTGTTCGGTGTAGCTTGTATGGGGGCAGTATGCCCTGAGGACTGCTTGCGCTTCTTCGATGGACGCGGCTCGCCCGGGTTGACGCCCTGTTCGAATGGCTGTGTTGCGACGCGCACTCGTTTTGGGCCCATGATTTAAAGCTTAGGGCGTAATTTTGAGCCTATAAGAACACCAACACCAAAGAAACGAGCAATACCGATGATTTGGCGTATATGAGAAGCTTCACAGGTTTTGAGCGCGGGTGGGGTGCGTGAGTCCCTTGATTGCATCGGTTTGTATACTAATTTGGGTGGGGTTTGATGTTCGCGCGGGCAACGCTAACCGTATACAGGGGGGTCGCACTTTTATGAAAACCTCCCATAACGTCTTCCACCACTCATCCGCCACCCCCACCGAAATCAACGCGACTCTCCACGCAGCAACGACCATGACACCACAACGACGTCCTCTATCGCCTCAAAAAGAAGGTAGACTTGATCTAGCTACTGCTGCGATTCAAAAAAAATAAAAAATTACGCGTCTACAAGGTTGCGAAGCTATTTAATACTCCTCGCTCTACTCTCCGAGATCGCATCGCAAGTAGCCTACCGCAGGCTGCGGCCAATGTCCAGAAACGGAAGCTCTCTCCTATCGAGGAGCAGTCTCTCGTTCAGTGGATCTTAGAACTTGACCGGCGAGGCTTTCCGCCTCAGGTCATCGACGTACGACGAATGGCGGACGCTCTTCTTGCTGGCCGCGGCTAGGATCCACCTCCACCACCCGTTGGCAAGAACTGGGTGTCGAGCTTTGTCAACAGCCAGTCTGAGCTTCAGACTAAGTGGAACAGGAAGTTTCACAGCCAGCGCGCTCGCTGTGAGGATCCTGTCGCGATCGCAGCGTGGTACAAGCTCGTTGAGGAGCCGCGCCAGGCGTACGGCATACAGGACACAGACATCTACAACTTCGATGAGACCGGCTTTATGATGGGCGTTGCAGCAACGTCTAAGGTCGTTACAAGCGCAGACACGGTAGGTCGCGCTACTGTCGTACAGCCAGGCAATCGAGAGTGGGTTACCGCGATTGAGTGTATCAACGCGTCTGGCTGGTCTATTCCGCCCTTCGTGATCCTGTCTAGTAAGGTCCCTCCCCGTGTGCCGGAAAATCCTGTGTGACGGAATCAGCCAATCAGTTACATCACCGTGTCGGGAAAGATGCTATTCGTGTCCTCTCATTGGCTGTTTCCGGCACATAGGGTTTTCCGGCACACCGGGAGGGGCCTCAATACAAACTTTTGGCAGAAATTCAGCCATCTTTCCAAGCGCCGATTCCCACGTGCCTTTTCCGGGAAGTAGTGTGACGCGCGTAAGTGTCAACCATGTCAATTCTCCGCAGATGGAGTTCAAAAAGTCTAGGAGCGTCGGCTCCTCTATCACAATCGCAAGCTCGAGCCTTTGTAGATTTGGCCACGGTTTGCTTGCCGTGAGCAGGGTGAGTAGCTCGACGATTCCATCTGTACAGTGGTTTTCAGGCCGTGGGTAATCGTCATTTAATACGCCGAAGGATAGGCAGAGTCGCTTGAGTTTACTGGCTCGACCAAGGAACTCAGACAGAGGTGCTGCGATGCTGAACAGCCTACCTGGAAGGCCGTCGTCGGAGACCGTCAAATCAAGATCCTCGACGTATCGTACTGAGTTCCAGGTGGTGTCGAGTTCTTCGGCAAATATTCCTCTTTCTCGAGCGATTTTGGAGTCATTGCCTGCATTTTCTCCGGCGGCTATGGCGGATTCTATGTCCACAATGCTGTCATCCGACAAATCTTGTTTTCCCCTCAGTTTTTTGTGGCCGCCATCGAGGAGAAGCCAACGCAAGCGATTTGCAGTCCAAAATGCAGGTCCTCGCACAGACAACTTTATGTATCTTAGCAATGGGTGACCGGCCAAGGCCAAGGCCCTGAGAATGAGGAATAAAAGGGCAGCTTCCACATCCTGATCTTTGTCAGAACACTGTTCGAGATCCAAGGGATGCCACCGCCTGTCGATTTCTTGGGACCAAGGTTCCTGGACGAAATTCTGTAGTTTTTCAAAGCTCTTTATAGTCTTGTCCAACTGCTGAAGGGGCGACTCTTCCACCTGTTGAGGTTTTTTCAGGAAATACAGATCTGACACAAGTCTCCGAAACTGGCGCTGAGCCCGGTTGTATGCGGCCTGGAAGTTATCGAACAATTGTTCGTGTTCCTCGTTTTTTCGTTTTGGTCCTGTTTCGTATGCCTCTGGAGCCTTGGAATCGCCCTCATCAATGCTGTCACCAAAGTAAAAATACCATGGTCTGGTCGGTATGGAAACATGCGTCAACGTTAGGACGGATTTAGAATTTTTATCGCAATTGGTCTTAAAAAGACACTGCACGCCATTATCGCTGAGCGTACAATACTGGTTTTTCAAGCGTCGGTCTGCCGTGTTTTCGAAAAGTTGTTTGCAGGTGATTTGAAAGTTCTTTAAGTCGGGGAGGGCCAAATAGGTGAGGACTATTTCTAATAGTTCAATCGGAAGTCTGAAAATCCATGTAGGCGTAATGTCCCCGGTGGTGCAGATAACGTCCATCTTCTCAGCTTTTAGTTCTGGTGGCACAACGGCTAGAATGAATTGTGGGTTGATTATCATGTTGTGAACAGGAGACGTATTGGTTTTTAAAGCTCCGCGAGCTGCGTGGTTCGTGCTCATCCTAGGCAGCCACAGGTCGCGTGCCGCTGCGTCTTGACGTGATTGGCCATACGAGCTTTGTCCTATACCCATCAGAGCACTGACGCTCAACACGATCAGCACAGCCCATTTCGCCCCACTAAACAGGCCACACTTCGACCACCTTTGTCGATCTGCTCCTGCAGCGGCAGCCCTGATTCATAGCCACAACTCGAGCCATCCCACCAAGACCAGACGGCCTATCGCTACTGCGGCACGGTTCTTGTTAAAACAGCCTTGCGCTGAGCCGAAGGACCCTGCGGTCGTCATTGAGCCATGTCGTGGTCAGCCTTGCCTGTACCACTTGAAGCCTTCTCTTGTTGTTCACGAACCCGATCATAGTCTAGTGCTCCGCTGTACCAGGGTCGAGATAAACCAACAAGAGTCTCTCCAAAGAGCTACTCAAGCGTGATGGCGTCCACGATTGGGGGCGCTCTCGCCTTACACGGGAGATTTGCCATCAAATACCCTTGACTTCTTCATTCTTTTCCAGTCAGCCAGTGGGCTCGTTGGGACACCGGGCCAATCTGCGTACGCTGCATCTAACAAATTTCATTTCGGCCTGGCTGCACACCTCCGGTGGCGTACAAGGAGTTGTTGAAGGCGGACTAACATGCAAGGGGCTCCTGGAAAACAAGGGCCAAGTCACACTTCGCAACGTGTCCAGCGCAATGTGACTTGAGGCAATGTGCACTATCACTCTTATCACACGCCACCGTCGATACGAAGCGATACCCGATTGCAATCATGAATCCAAGCAATCTCGCCACTGTGCACGGCGCAGTCCTTGAGCGTCGTATGATGAGAGCCGGGAAGTCCTTCGTCGCACCCCATACCGCTCTTTTGACCCCCAAGGGCCCCAGAGTCACTCAAATCTGGTGGAGTGGACTAAAGGGCCATAGCCAAGCCAATACTCATGCGCATGTTTACAACGCTCAATAGGGAGGTGGCCGGCGCGAAAGCAAATTAGGAATGGCGTTTCGAGATGCGGACTCGCTTTCGCGGGACTCGCTAGTATCAGACCATACTGGGTCTGTGGCAATTGCAGTGGAGATACGCTCAATAAATTTAATAGTTTGTATAGAGGACTTTAAACCTAGGGCTGAATTATTAGAAGACGTATAAAATAAAATGTACTATCTCGTCTAACTACTAGGCAACATTTTTTTATCTAAATAGTAGCTAAATGTACATGTTCAAGATCTAGAGCTCGCTAGGAAGACGTTGGACACGACAAGCACAATAGCCCTACTCTATCTCTCACACCTGGCGGGGGCCCAACCAACTATGGCTCAAACTAGGCGATGGGCGCTTTGCTCAATTTCCCAATGCCTGAACAAGGCGCGCTATGCCTTACGCCCTCGATGGGAGAATTCGCCGCCGCCTCTTCTAGCCCCCACCAGAGATTATGACAGTGCCCCTGCATCTTGGAAGGCTGCGGTAATCCCTGGCGAACACGGCCACCAACCAGGGTGTCGACTAATGATCATGACGACAGTGCTGGGAAACCTCTCTTATGTGCAACGAGTCTACGCTCAAGGTTTAATGCACAGTTGGGATAGAGAGATTTGACCACTCCTCTTTGTGTGAGTCGATACGGTGCGGTTCGCCAGTGTGGCTCCGTAGAGAATCGCCAACTTTCTCCTCACAGCATCGAAGGTCAGTAGCGCAGGCGGTGGGTACCAGAGTAAGCGGCCTCTCGGTTCCACCGTGCATACAGCCCTTGTGGCGTTTGGCGGCGCACAAGGGGCATCAGGGGTTAACCTGCGTGTAAGGGGTGTGGCCAGGAAGACGAAGCCGCCCGTCGGAGAGAGCAAATCGGGTCATATCATTAGGGATACCCTGTGTGCTGTTGCTTGAGGCGGTGTACACGTGACCGTGATTACTATTGTCAGCTCTATTGTGATTGCCATGCTCAACCGTTTTACTATTATGCACACTTCTCGTTTTGAGCTTTGTAAGACGGGCGCCCAGAGGTCCCTCATGCGCGACTGTCTCTCAGTCACACGGGTGCCCGATTAGGCAGTACCCGTGCCGAATCGGCATCCAATGATCGAATCACGTTGCCATGCAGCGTGATGTGAGGCATAGTGGGACCTCGAATCGCCTGTACGCGAGCCATAAGCGGCGTTTATGGTGCCGCTCGCTAATTTTAGCCCAACCCAACTCTGAGTTCGTTCCTGGTATCATTGAATATCGATCTTCTGTTTCGAATGTAGTAAGGGCGGGCCGTCGAGACTTCCCATTGCGGGTCAGGTGCCAATGCTGTGTAAGTTATGTAGTATTAGTGCAGAGCGCCGCCGTACCATGGTGCGTGGTACATGGTAGAATAAAGAGGCCCGTCGCCTCGGCACATGTAGCGAAGCATTTTTTCAAACAGCACTCATTATGGCGGAAATCATTAAGAACGTCAGCAATCATGCAGATACTGTGATCACCCTGAAAGGTCCGCCCGCTTCCTTTGCTGTCTGGGATCCATTGAAAGTTCGAAACACTGCTAAGGCGTTACACCTTGTTCAAAAAACCGTCGACACCCGTTCCACTCACACAACACCCGACGCGGACGAGCAATTCGCTGCTGAGACTCTTTCAAACAATACGGAGAAATCTGTCATCGAGAATCCCGCTGGTCACACAATTCCTATCGTGGGGAACACTTTGGAGAACACTTTCGAGACCAACCCATTCGAACGTTCAGCCGCTAAAGACAAGATACATTACTATGTTTCCTCTTTCCATCTAAAATCAGTATCCCCAAGGTTTACCGACATGCTCGCCAAAGGGAGATGGATGGAAGGTGTGCCCGAAAAACACGATGGTCATTATCATATATCTGCTGAAGATTGGGACGCGGACGCATTCCTCCTTTTTCTGAAAGCAATCCATCTCCGCAACGGCGAAGTGCCGCTATCACTATCTCTGGAGATGCTTGCCAAGATAGCTGTTCTGATCGACTATTACGACTGTGCAGAAGCGTTTGCGCTATGCATTGAGATATGGACTAGGAATATAAGGGAGACCTCTCCGGTACCACCAGTTCTCTGCAGAGATCTCATGCTTTGGATGTGTATAGCTCGGGTCTTCAGGATGCCAAATGAGTATACCCAAGCGAGGGCTATTGCGCTCAAGCAGGCTGACCGGGAATTGTCGACTTTGGACCTTCCAATTACAAGCTGTGTTGGTAAGACTGGCAGTAAATCCGCGTCTTGAACAAGAGGCTGACTTTTCATCAGAAGAAATCGATGAAGCACGGCTGGAAGCAATCGATACGCTCATTGGTTGCTTGCATGATCTCCTCGAAAAATACGGTGACCTCAGTTACCAATGTCCAAATGGCAATCGTTCATTTGAATGCGGATCCATACTTTACGGAGCCTTGAGCCGACAAATGATGTCAGCAGGACTGCCAACAGATCCTGAAAAGACATCGTACCATGGTCTAAGACTCTGGGAAACATGTACAAAATTGAAAGATATGAAATCCCCGGAGTGGTATGACGGGCAATTTCATCGTTCGCAAAGGATACGTCTACCCGACCTGCACCCATGCAGCCTAAGTGAGAAGCTGGATGAACTCATTGCAGGGGTCATTCATTCGGCGGATGGGTTTAGCTTGGGGGACTTTGGGCGTGCTTAATTTGGTAGCCATACAGCTCTCCATACGACTATTCCATTCAAACGTGCCCTACACATGCCTCTGAATCTCCAGGCAATGTTTATCGCGTGTGTTTTCTAAAAGTTGAGGATGGTGGAGTGAGGGGAAAATATGAGGATCAAGGTGTATTAGTTCTTGTGACGCTTTATGGCCTTATGGGCTGCGCGATTGTTTGCATACTAGTTTGAAGATTTCGAATATTATGAAAACATAGACTGGTTGTGTGTCTATGGGTGGCTGCGCTGATTTACGTACAAGCACTTACATATGTCTACTTCTACTGCAGGAACGCATGTACAGAAGGGGGCCTTAGTCAGTTTAGGCTTCTAGAAAAACAGTCATCTGGATCATTATGATGTGCAGGCGGGTAAGACGTGAGCGTTGTAGTGCTGACTTAGTACCCGATGAGCTATCACAATGGAACGTCCCCTTTATCAACAATGGAGCTTCAGAACCACTCGTATAAGTCAAAGTCATAAGATGAATTACAGGATCGCTATATGATGAAATGTGCTCATGAGATGCGAACTTGTTTATTGTTGTGAGCTATCAGAACGGGCTATATAGAAGGAACGAGCTGAACAGACGCTAGTCCTAAAAGAGGTACACATGTGACCTGTACCCTCGAACAAAAACCGCCCTCACCCTCGACTGCAACGACTCTTGGTTAAAGCCCCTGTCAGCTTGGGATGCTCCTTGCAAATTGCAGCCAATCAATCACATGCCAACAGCCGCTAGCATTAAGAAAGCTAGTTGCAGCCTCTCACGCTAGCTTTTCTAGGTCTCGTTGTCCCCGGTACCAGGCAATCGGGTGCAAACAGCAAGGATTATTCCAGACTAGCGCCAGTCTCACAGAATCATCACTTGCAGAAAGGGTGAGGGCGGTTTTGCAAAGCACTGTATCCAATTTGCGACGGACAGCTTCTTCCTCCTCTTCTGTCCAGCTAAACTGGTCTTTAGACCGATCGCGTTAGCATACAGTCGTGATTAAGTTCTGAAGTAACAAACGTGTAATCTTCTCTCCCCTCCCTACCGTCCTAGGAGAGTTTCTCTGTAATATCTCTGAAGATTTCATGGTGTCGAAAGTAGATACCAATGTGGATAGCAGGAGTCAGAGGCGGAAAAATAGATAAGATATAAAGGGTATCGAAAATGGGTTTGTCAGCGCCATAGCCCTACTAATGAATAGGAAGAAGCCGGCTGTAGAACGTACGTCTTTGAGCTCCTTCACTTGATCCAGCAGCCTCTGTGCCTCGTTCCCAGACACGCAGTTAGGGAAGCGGGTTGCAGCATACACAGGATGTCGCAGTCAGCTGCGTAGTTTAGGTTCGGGATGCTGGCGTGGGTAATAGTGCCGTTGTGAGCAATCATGGCCAGTGACCTATCCTCGACAGCCTGTCGAACTGCCTTCTTCAGGCGAGGTGCGTGCTTCGGGCCAAACTTAGATTCAGCCAGGTATATGCGTGGCTCGGCAGGGACCTGGAAGGGGAGGCCATCCTGAATTTACCTCTGTATTCGTACAAACCGCTCCTTCACTTGCTGTGGGCGGTGTTTGGCGTCATGCTTCCTTGCCTGCCGCTTGGATATGGCTGACTGAGATTGTATGTTGAAGCTGGTTAGGGCGGCAGGAGAGAGCAGCGAGGGGGAGGCCGGGTTGGGAGGACGAGGCTAGTGGGCAAGGTGTTGGGCAAGGCCAGCGGCGTGATGGCGAGGCAGAGAAGAGATTGGTAGGAGGTCTAAGGGCCGGCTGATGCAGACAGCGGTCGACTGCGTCGCCTAAGTAGCCAGACTTTCTCAAGCTCTGGGCGAGGGGCAATGACGTAGTGCGTAGGCGCGCAATCTGCAACAGCAGCGGCAGAACCAGCCAGCGGCCTAGGGCGTGGATGGTGAAGGTCGAGAGGATTGTGAGGGTCGTGAGGGTCGTGGCGGGGATCGCGAGGGCGAAGGCTGAGGTTGCTAAGATGGAAGCCTGGAGACTGAAGCCTGCAGGTTGGCCGGGGGGTTAACTCCCGCAGGCTGCAGCCAATCAACGCCACATGTCACGCAAGCGCCGCCAACAGCTCAAACTCTTCAACTTTCAATCCGCCCAACGCCATCTCCTATTGATAGCCTCTTCTCGACAATTCTTCGCATAAGACCGAAGTGCTCTTAGGGCAATCCGACACCGGAACCTAATCCCTATACAGGTTGTGGCATTCCAGGAATTCGTGCAGTTCTTTTCTTCCCAACCGGGCGCCCTGCATGCAAGATTTGCGCCAGACCCATACACGTGTCCATTTCCAATTGTACACCATCCTAAGACGAGCTGGAGCTGGAGCACAAAGAGCGTCGGTGGGGGCTATTGGAGAAGTTGAGAGGGCGTCAGCGACAGCTGATAACGGAATGGTATGAGGGACGGGGAGAGTGTCAACCATCAGTGGGCACGGCGGAGGCTAAGGGGGGACGGCATAGAACCGGTCGAGATCGCGACATAGCGCCGATAACTTTGGCGAGTTACTGAACCAACTTACTCAAGCTTTACCCCGGCCTCTAGACAAAAGCATGTTGAACTTCCCTTGGTCGAGTATCAGATCACTGTCTTGGAGCGCAGAGCGTCACCACGGTGACAGGTATTTCTGCCGATATCGGGTAATCGCAGCATCTTGTTTGCTGTGCCACCAGATACACACATTCCGACGCGCTTGTACAACTCTCTGTGTTTCACAACGCAACGCCCGCTCTCCGTATCCCCGACCCAGGTACCTCGGACTCCTGCTTTAGAACCGCATTTGCGAGCGGTCTACAATCGGCTAGAGGATGTTAAGCTCAAAGTCGCCGCCTCCGCCATTCCATTTCTACGTCCTATCAACACCGTATCGCGTCAAGGCTTGGCTCTGACCATCCTCAACTGCTATTTCACCGAAATTTCATGGGCTCTTGCTACATCATGGCATCTCACAACATCGTTCTCACATATATTTTTTATTTCTGTTAGCCTTGGGACAGTCACACGCGGTGGCTCTGGAAGAAAATCTTTAACTGACTAATGGACCAATAGTCGCAGTCGTGTAGAACGAAAGCCTGCAGCGATCGGGAGCTTGGTGCCAAGTTGGCAAGTTGGTTGGCTATACAAGAGGAACCTAGGTCTGGATTAGAGAAGCTTTGCTAGGAATCTGACGCATTCGTCTTAGCTAACCTTTCGCGTTCACTGTACTTTCGCGTTCACTGTACTTTCGCGTTCACTGTAGACCATTTAGGCTATCCTCCCTCTCTTCGTCATCTGCAATCTCGTCGTCCTCTTCTTCTTCTTGCTCCCCGTTTTGCTCGACATAGTCACTGTCTTCATCCTCCCACCACATTTCGCCCCCCTCCTCGTAACCTATTTCGTAGTCTTCGTCTCCCATGTTATCGTTGGTTGAATCGTCATACCCAATTACGTCGTCGCTCAGAAGGAGTTCTAAGTCGATCGAGTCCGGCCGTCCTTCGTATCGGATTTTGCGCTCATGTTGATTGCATTCCACTTCCCAACATGACCGTCTTCCGAAGTGGCGTCCAGTGTCTTCATGTTGTGGAGTGCTGCACCCATCTTGCTCCGTCCCTTTGTCTTTTTCAGGATTCTCTCGTCGACCACAGAACCCTTGTGAACCAGCCACTCTGCCATACACTCCGTACTCTCATTTTGAGGGCGAGCCATTCGCGACGGAAGCTGCTGTGCCGTCGATGCGTTCTCCTCGAGCCCCATGATGATCATACGGTCTGTGGTAGGTAGGTTACAAGCTTCTGCGGCGGTCGCAATCGACGTGCACAATACCCTCGTCCTGTCGTCAGCCTCGTTCTTGTCGTAGTCCCAAATCGCGTTGCATCGATCGAGGTTATGGCGCTCGCCGGTCGATGCCCACATCAGGACGTTGTCGGGATACTCCATGCGGAGACACTTTAAAGCATGATTTAGCAATATTTCGTCACAAGGTCTGAAGAGCCGCGTTGGGAGGGGACATAGGCTTACCTCGTACATAATCGCCCGAATGATTCGATACTTGAAGGCGCAGATTGTCTTCTTCGCGCGCTCCAACTTCTTGTCTGGGTTGCCGGGGTCGGGTATCGGGTGCGTCACGGTTGTTCTCTCTGCCATCCTCTCTCCCAGGCTGCGGAAGAAATGGTCGCATATTGCCGATCCTGCGCAGGCTTGTCTTGCAAAATCTTTGATCGGGGACGTCTCGATTGTCTTGATCGACTAGAGGTAGCGCTTAAGTGGAACATTGTCTCCGCCCAGCGAAAAGCCCCAAAAAAGATTCTTGCCAACGATTGCGTCCTTCGTTGGATTTTCTTCCTGCCAAGCCTTAATGGCATTAAGGACGTTAGGCAGTACACTGCGGATGCGAAGGTTGTAGTACATGCGCGGGTTTGCAGCGTGCATCGCGGGCTTCTGCGGGCGATCGAATTTCCTGCCTGAAGCCTGCCACGCTTGGACCCGGTCGTTGTGCAAGGCTCGTTGGATGGACTGCAGTTGAGATTCTAACTTAGCGACGTCGGCATGTTCCTTACCTGGGTACTCCAGCTCCTTGTACCGTACTACGAGCTTCGTCTTTACAATATTAAGTCTCTGTCCCCATGGGTCCACAGAGCTTTCGTTGCGAGCAATATAGTGGGGTCCAAAGACGGTGGCGAACGCGTCGAGAAAGTCAGGAATGGTAGAATTCGCCTTCAATGCCTCACCCAAGTCGTCGCTGCTTCGTGCGGCCTTCTTTGCCGTCGTCTTAATGTGGCGGTTTAGTTCGGCCAGGCTCGCGTTTTCGTTGGCTAGGCGGTAGGTGAGGTTGTACGCATGACCCTTCTTCTTCCAGTCATCCTTCATTTCAAAGCGTCTCAGCTAGTGCAATGGCCCCTTGAGTCCGGCTACCAAGGCTGTGCCGGAGATGGCTAGCCCCCTCGGCTTATTGAGGTAGTATGGACGGGCAATTTGCTTGTAGGTGAGGGTATCGCCTCCAGCACACCTGTGGATCTCATCTACCGCTATGATAGCTGCATAACGTAGCTGTATTACCATGGTGATCTTCATCCTCTTGCCATTCACGTCCGTGAACCACATCTCTCGCGTAGCCTGATTCTTCAACTTGCCATCTCTCAAACCGGAGGCACTGGTCAAAGCCCGCGCCAAAGCGCCTTGCAGCTTGGCTTCTGTTCTTGCGACATTCTGTGACTTAGTCCTGCTGTCCTTCTTCTTTGCTGCAGCGGACAGCTCCGCCTTGAGCGCCTTCATTGTCTTGTGATCATGGCTGAGGAGGCTGTCTTCGTGGTCGACGGTGGTAACGTTGTGTTTCCACGACTGATTCGTGGACAGAATGAAGAAGCGGGCGCTTGTTGGGCTTGGTGCGTCGTATGTAGCTCTCTCGTGCCCCACCCAATCGTCTTCCTCAGCCCATTCGATGTCAGGACCGCTGGCCTATACCCGGGTCTTTGACGTATAGATGGAGGGTGAGGGGCCTTCCCAATTGGGTAGTGGCAGGATCTCGTACCAGTCCTCTTGGGTCATCTTGGTGTAGATGCCGACGGACTCACCACCAACGGCCTTGCATAACTTCTCGGACTCGGTGTGTAGTACGATCAGCTTCGGACGCAGATGTTCTGGTCGCTTCATCGTCGCGCTGCCCTCGTAGAGCTTCGCCCATTCGGTGATCCAGGGTGCCACGGCTGTGGTGGTGGAGGACGTCATGAAGGTAGCCCCTGTCCAAGGTTTGTGTCGGTTATAGGTCTTGGTACTCGGATTCACCACCCATCGCTGACCGTCGGCCATCTCACCTATGGTCGATAGGCTCAGCTGGAAGTTTATGTTGTGAGACAACAATATCAGTCTGGACTTGCCGGTGCCCATTCCATCTCACAGGCAGATCCTTCTGTTCGTCAGGCGTATCCACATAATCACAGCGCCTACGAGCTGATGCGCCTTTGCCACTATATGTAGACGTAATTGCACATGCTCAGGCAGCTCGATATTTCCGTTGATGTGCTGGTCTCGTAGTTGTTGACGTGGGATGCCGATGAAGTCGGCGACCAGCCGCCACACGGTCGCCTCTCGCAGCTGGGCCATCTCAGCCATAGACGCAAACTGCAAGGCTTCCTTGCCTCTGTTTGCGAGATTAGCGCCATTCTTTTCGTTATAGGCTCGAAGTATTGGGAGGCATTTTGAGTTACTTACAGTGTACGCAGGCCAGCCTGAATCGCCTCTGCATCGGTGGCGACGTCTCCCTCTGCTTCCGCTTGCGCAATCTTTTGCTCGGGTTCGTTGTCCTCATGCTTGTTATCTTCTGTGTCTCCTGCACTTGCCGATTTGCGCTTGCCCTGCTTGCTGCCACCGTTGTTGGAGTCGTTTTCGGTCGAGTCGCTGCGGTGAGAGTCGGATTGGCTGTTGTCTGAATCAGAATTATCGTCAGAGCCGGCGCTGCTGTCAGGGTTGGAGTTAGAGCCGCTGCTGTCGGAGTCTGAGATTACGGTCACATCTTCCGGTGTGGGCAGTCTTGGTCTGCGTGCGCGGCTGATATAATCTTGTGTGCCCAGGGCGTCTTTCTGCTTGCCGCTCGTGGTGGGAATAGTCAGCTGCTGAACTCTCGTCCGCAGGGAATCACTTGTATCAGGACCTCCGTCTCGCGCTTGTCGCCACAGGTCGTATAGGCGCCTGGCGAAGATTTCGCGTATGCGCTGTCCCATCTCATAGCGGAGGTCATCGTGCGTTGGTGTAGTCGGCAGCGGTGTATCATGCAGCCGGTAGAGGAGCGTGTACACGGCCAATACACCACAGTCCATCAAGTGTTTGCGGTCCTGCTGCGGGCAACTGGAGACGCTACTGAGTTTAAGCTTGGCCCAGTTGAACTGCGCCATGCCTGTGCCAAGTCGCTGGGCTGCCAGGTCAGCCAAGCATGGCAGTACGACGTTTGCGTCCTCAATCGGAGCCAGATGATCTTCATTCAGCATTTGCAGAGTGTCGTAGAGTTGGGTAGATGACTCCTTGTTGGCCCCGAAAGTATACCCGACCACTACCCAATGGCTCTCTTCCAGGTTCCAGCAATGAAGTAGGCGCGTTGCTGATGCGGGCATGTCGTAGAAGGGGAAGTGGCCGCCGGGGAGAGCCGCGACACCGTTCTTTTTGAAGTCAGCCTTCATGGCGCGTAATCGGGCTCTGGTATTCTCTGAATTGGCTAAGCTCATGCCGAGAAACAGCTGCAAAGGTGTGATGCTGGCGTAGTGGGCGTCTGGTGGAAGGCCTGGCTCGTTTTCCAGTAGCGCTGTGATGACAGCATCGTCCAACTATGCCACTTTTGGTCTGCCTCGCTCGTACAGAAGAGACAGTATGGCGTCCATGTGAATTGTTGAGCGCCCAATGGTAATGCTCTGATCGAAGGCCTTGTGCTCGGCTTCCCCGAACCGGGCACGAGCCTTGGAGCGAGCATCTGCCCATAGTTCCTTGACCATTTGTACCATGGATTGGCTGCTTGCCAGACGTTCCTGCCTGGTAATCCTGCCTATCTTGCCGAGTAGTACCCTTTGCTCCAGTGTGGGCGGCTTTTTGGGCACTGCGGTGAGCTCCTGGACGAGGGGCAAGTCGCTGTCTTGTTCTGCTGAGAGTCTTGTGCGCTTCGCCGGACTGGGTTCGGACGCGTACCATTCGGGAAGAGGCGACGCGGTGGAAGTTGGAATGGCCTCTGCCTTGCGTTTCACCGTTGGTGTCGTTTCTGGTGTGGGCGCGGGCGTCTGCTGCTTGACGGAGAGGTAGGCGGTACGTGTGCCGGCCAACTTCATTTCCCGCAGCGTCGACGTCAGAGATTTATCGGTATGGATGGGCACTCGCTCCAGTTCCCACGGCCGAAGCCAGAATGCGTCGTTAATGGTGAGACCGCACTTCCTGGCCTCGTTGGCAAGCTCGTTCCATAAGACGAATTGGAAGTCGCTGTCCATTACCTACTGGACACTTACCATTCCCACCACGGCGTCACGATCTGCAGTGCTACAGAACTGAATCTGCATGCTTTTGAGATCTATGGGCGGCACCGGATGCGGCGCTGGAAAATACTCACGGCCGTCAGCGGGGCCGTGGGTTGCGGCAAGCGTCAACAAGCTAGATCGGTCACGTCCATTGCGGCATTCAGGTTTGGCTTCGTACTCGTGCTTGGTGTGCTGGAGGTGCTCGCGCTGGATTTGTTGCTCGCACTCTGCTGCGGCGCGTCGCCCGTCCTTTTCCTCGTCCTTGATCTCTTGCTTGATATCCAACTCTGGTTCGGGCGACGACTCCGGCTCCGGCGAAGGAGTATCGAGGTTCATCGGTACATCTGCGCTTCCACCAGAGCACTTGAAGCGGCGAGCGCGGCCCTGTCGTATCAGAATCATCATGGCCTTGGTCTTCCAGGCTGCGGGCACCTCACAAAACTCGGGAAAAGCGTCGTAGAACTCCTTGACCGCTTCATCCCGTTCCCGCTCTTGCCCTTTGGTGTGGTACAAGCCGTCCCCCCTGACCTTGCAGGCCAATTCCTCGATCCGGCTCAATGATCCCAACTCGCGCACTTTGCTTGCTGTGATACCCAGGCCCTGTACCAGTTCGGCTTAGCGGATCAGTCCGTCCTTCAAGCATTTCTCGTATCACTCGTTGGGCAAGTTCTGCTTCGGCCGCCCGCTCTCTGTTGTCTCCTTCTTGTCGGGGATGTGCTCCTCCGACTGCCCGCTACTGCTAGTCTTCCTCTTCTTCTTATTGTGTCTGTCCTTGTTCTTGTGCTTGTTCTTCATGCTGCGACTGTGGCTATTGTCAGAACCGCGGCGTGGCTTGCGGCGTGTGGCACCCATAGTAGCGGCGTGCTGTCGGCGATGCGGTAAGATTGAGCAGGAACACTGCCGTTGTCTTTGCGTGTGTGTAGGATTGGTGGTAGGAGACGCGAGGTATCCGCTTTGCAGTTTGCCATGGGCGCGGTGCCGACAACCTAATCGGCGGTGACTGAGATTGTCAGAACTGCGGTGACTGAAGATGTGACGACTTTGCCTGGTGAGCAGAAAAACAGTCGTGCGCATGCTGCCTGGCGGTGAGTCTCTGTCTACTCACCTATCATCTCGTGCCTTTCTTGTCTATCCCGTCTGCAACGCCCTTGTTGCGAGAGTGTGTAGTATGAAGTAATAGGCGACTACCCTTCCTAGCATCATACATACATCGCCATTAAGTGTTGCTGATAGCGTCGCTCTCGTCGATCGTCGTTGCGGTGGGGTTGTTCTTCGTTCTGCACGGCACCACCGATGACTACTGCGCCTTTCGCCGAGAGCAGCAACGCCTAGGAACGGAATGCTGCGCTACATGCTCGTCGTTGTTGTTTCGCTTCAGGAACCAGAGACTCATCGCATGCGTGCACGCGACCAGCTGGTCTAAGGTCACCCAGGCCGCCCGGTTCCAATACTACCACGGTGCAGGGTGACTACATCTGCAAACTCTCCGTCGGCTTCAGTGCGTAGGTTATAAGCGTGGTCGCTCGTCTTATCATAGATCTTTTGTAGGTAGTCCTTGGCTAACGCGGGTGTGGAGCGGAGACGGGGATGGCTAAGATACACTCAGAAGAGGATCAAGACTCTGCCAAAGCTCTACAATTGCCGCAAAAAGGTAAAAAGAAAGCTTCATCAAAGCCCGCTCTTCAAAAGCGCATGAAGGTGGCTGCAGAGGTAGTGCAAGTGGAGGAGGCTGCACCAGCTCCTCTACCCAAAACTTCACGCCGGGGCAGGAATATCAAGGTTCCATGGAAATTTGATTAATACAACCACGTCGCATGACCCCAACTCACACTTTACCATAAGATCCCCTGATAATAGCTTAATAGCTCTGGTGGGTGGCTCTACAGCCTCATCTTTGTTGTGAGCTTTGGTGATTTAGACGGTTGCCTCGGTCCGAAGATCGCCACGGTGCCGAGCACGGTAGTGCGGGCTTGGTGCTTACTTGGGAACCAGAGCTCTCGCGGCCTTGATAGAATGTGAACCAACCCGACAGCACCCACTACTTCGCACACCATCCAACAGCAAGCCCAAGACGAATAGGGCCTGATTGATCCCTGACCAGAAGGGAAGAACTCGCCAATCGCGGATCCTCACTTGTCGCTCACACGTTCTCCACTCTTTCTTGCAGATGTCCCGGTGGCTTCATCTCATGCGATTTCCGATCTAGGATTCGCATGGGACACGAACGGCGCGCCAGAGTACTTGCTCCGCAACCCAATCCAGGCTCGGAGGAGGGTATCGCCGTGGGCCGTTGTTGTTTTGAAAGGCATCTTGGTCTGTGTGGTGGTTAATATGCGGGCAGGAAGAAACTAGCTGTAGAACGTACATCTTTGAGCTCCTTCACCTGATCCGGCAGCCTATGTGTCTCGTTCCTAGACACGCAGTTGGGGAAGCGGATTGCAGCGTATCGCGGGATGTCGGAGTCGGCCGCGTAGTTCGGTGCGGGATGCCGGCGTGGGTGATGGTGCCGTTATGAGCAATCGTGGCCGGTGGCGTGTCCTCGACTGCCTGTCAAGCTGCCTTCTTCAGGCGAGGCGCGTGCTTCGGGCCAAGCTTAGATTCCGCCAGGTAGATGCATGGCTCAGCAGGGATCTGGAAGGGGAGGCCATGCCGAATCTGCCTCTGCATTCCGACAAACCGCTCCTTCACCGGCGGTCTTTGACGTCATGCTTCTTAGCCTGCTGCTTGGATATGCCCGACTGCGATCGTGTGTTGAAGCCGGTTGGGGCGGCAGGGAGAGCGGCGAGGGGGCGGTTAGGAGGGCGAGGCCGGCGGGCAAGGTGTTGTGCAAGACTAGCGGCGGCTGATGCAGACAGCGGCGGACTGTGTCGCTCGAATAGCCAGAGTTTCTCAAGCGAGGGGCGAGGGGCAATAACGCAGCATAGAGGCACGCAACCTGCAACAGCAGCTGCAGAACCAGCCAGAGGCCTATTGCATGGATCGTGAGGATTGTGAGGATCGTGGTGGGCGAGGGCGGAGGCTGAGGTTGCTGAGGTTGAAGCCTGGGGGTTGAAGCCTGGAGGTTGGCCGCGGGGTACCGGTAACTCCTGCAGGCTGCAACCAATCAACACCACCGATCACGCAGGTACTAGCTACCCCACTCAGCCATACGAAGCTACTACCAGGAAAGGTCACCTGGGCAGCTAGAGTCCGATCGCGCGGGACGAGCTAGTTCGGGACGTCGCAGGTCTAGAGATACTAACACAAGCATCGAAGCGAGATAGGCTGAGTCTTAGTAGGTGACACCTTACTTAGCAGAGGCCTTCCGCTTAACAGCGTGATTTCGGGAAGCGCTACCGAGCCTGCACTGCGAGTGACACAGCTGACGTCGTCTAGATGCGGCCGGCCCTTGCGCAAGCCTAAGGATGAAAGAGCGGCGTATCTAGCGCGAGCAAGACGTCTATACTTAGCAGCGAAGATCAACGCTTTGCCCCTTCCTAGAACGGAGAGGGATTGGAACCCAGAGCTTGTAACAGTAGGTGAGAGGTCTACACTGCAGCATAATAGCAGACAGAAGAGCTCGAGACTCTCGACATGCATTAGGCTCGATGGCATAGAAATTGTCGTACTAGGACGCTTTGGCTGACTGCATGGCAAACTTGTCAGCCGCGACAACACCTAGATAGGCCTCATCCTCGCCGGTTCACACGGCCTATGTCGAAGAGTCCTTCATGCCACAAACTACTCGTGCACCTTTGCTTCCGCCGTTGCCTTTTTAGGCGTTACGCATTGTTGAGTCCCCACAGCAGAGTCCTGTGTAACACCAATGAACGCCATTGCACGGTTCTATTGCTCTGATCTATCTGCAGTCGAAACTGTGCACTCATCACTGACCATTAAGATTGTTTGAGCGATTGGCCTTACATTGCATAACGCTCGCCGTGAGATCTCATGTTACAGCCTGAATTGCGGGGAGCAACGACAAGGAGAGTCGACATTTACGACCCGCTTTGCCACGGCATGGCCATACAACGTTCTCGTCCAATCCATGCTCGCCTCGGAATGCTAGACCCACATTAGCGTAGTGCGGCTCCGGATTTCTTGTGATTGGGTGAGCTCAGACGTACAACGATAACTGTTTAAGTTTACTAATACGAAATGTTTGCTCCCTCTTCGTGTACGAACCCTTAAAAGCAAGATGCAGGTGCCATTCTAGAGCCTCAACACGAGTTTTCCTACACATTCATGGCTCAGCAATTATCTCGAATACAACAAGGCAGTTGGCATACTGCTGACTGCAGGCTTTGCGGCGGGAAGGTGGCGGAAGACGAGGTCAAATCCTACGGGGCTATTCGAACGCTCCCAAACCAGGACTGTCTTGAAGAGGAGGTTCCTATTGTCGAAGACATTCGCGTAAGAAGCATTCGCGTTGGTACACTCACCTCGTCATTTGTTCGTTTCTATAGAACTTTCCCAGGGCTCTACCTATTCCATCGCCGTTGCTACGCAATGATACGCCACGCGGCCAACTGCGAGGAACCGAACGTGTCTCTCCTTGCCCTTGTTTCTATCCTGGCACCAACAACTCCAGTCGACGATGTCGAATTCGAACCGCTCTCGATCTTGGATGGAGATACCCTTGCTACAACCTTCAATCTCACCATCCAACCAGAATGCTGCCCATCCTCACCTTTGTCAGCCTTCAATCCCACCATCCACCTTAGGGACCGTTCATTCTTCCCATGGTCAGCCTTCAGAGATTTGCTCGCCCTTATAGCCCTCAGAGACTTGCTTGCCTTTAGAGAGTTGCTCTACAGTACCCCACCTGAAATCCTTTTGCTTATTCTGTCAAAATGTCCGGCGGAGTATGCTCTTGCGGTCACAGTTGGCCTCGCGGACTCTTATTTCAACAAGGTCATCCGGGATGATCTTGCCAGGCAACGAATCGCAGTTGGGATACAGGCAGCAAGGCTTTTGCAAGACCAGACACACAATGAGATCTACACAGAGAGGTACATAGTGCTCTCATCAAGAATGACGGCAATTTTCGTGTCACTTGGCGGGGAAACATACCTGCAAGACATCCAGGAAACGGACGCACACCGGAAGCCATCAGTACACTGTGTGGATTTCTCGCTGGACGGAGAACCCCAGGTCCTTGCACTCCAGGTTGACCACCTTGGAATTCGCAACATTGCCTTCGAGTTAGGCGGAGACAACCAACCAAAGTGGCTGAGAGATGAGAATCGGCTAGCAAACATGTTTATTGACAGACTTACTACGGAAAACCTTTCCCGCTTGCGTATTATCTCTGATGTAAGTAAAATTGTCTTACCTGATCATCAACACTAACGTCAAAAGCCTATCAAAATCCGGATGCTAGACATAGCCACTCCCAATCGCACCAATAACCCCCACCCTCGAGCGCTACTGCCACGTCATCTTGGCACAGGAGTTCCCTACTCTGTCAATACCGTTTGTGCGCCGTACTTGCTATTTGAAGGGTACTTCACACCATCGTACATTCAGTTCTCTACTTGCAATTCTGTGTTTCTTTCCCAGATGCATAATGTTGATGCGGGTAGTTTCTTTTGTGGTATTGGTGGTATCTTTGACAAGAGCGGAGATGGGCGTGAGGAGGTGCCGCTAGGAACTAAGACAGAGTCGAGAGCATTGAAATTGTTTGGCCTTGAGAAAATTTCTTGCCTGGGTGGCAACGGTGCTTTTCTTCAGGTCAGTACCCAGAAAAGCCAAACTAGTTACATGTTGAAGAAATTTTAGATCCAGACTGACGATGGACGTTTCCTGCCTTTGTTGCCAGACCTCAGCGACTATAGGATACTGGATATGCAGGAATATGCTGGGGTTAAAGGAGTTTGGTGGGGGGCATCGAGTAAGGATTTCTACTTCAACGTTGTCTATTAGAATTCAAGAAAGGAGTCCATCAGGAATGTCACTGTTGCCATCGAAGTGAGTGTCAGCCACCGTGTGGGCCTTAGGGTACATGACCCAGGTTCCATCCCATCTCTCACTCACTCTAGGCTAGTACGTGCGAGGCTTAGCGCCCACAACGCTAGCCGGCAGAGACATATAGATCTCAGTTCCCGTAGCACAATACAACACGATTCACCACATGTTCTATCCTAGTGCCACTGACAGCGAGTGAATATATGAGAGTACTTATAGGTATGATAGCTAATGCAAATGGGTGTTGTTACTGAAACTGACATAGAAAGAGTGTTACGCGTAAGTTGTTCCTTCCGTGCCAAGTGAAGAGCCAGCCTTGTAGCCCTAACCATATGTGACAATGTTTTGTGACAAAGCAGTCTGCATAGTTGCAACAATCGAGGCAGTCGGTGTAGTAGGATATCTGCCATAATCATTCATCTCCGGTCCCGTCCCTGTAACATGCTCATAACATTTCAAAACGATCCATTGGCTGTTGAACGGATCCACAACGGCAATCCAGACGAGCCGCCCACTCCGACCGTTTGGTGGGTTGTAAGGGGTTACGAGAGCTTGGGCGACAATATCGGCTGCAGTATCCAGGTGTTCACTCTGTCGGATGAAGCCGATAAGGAAGACAACTTTCGGGGGCTTGCCGGTCGAGGGGTATTTCCAGACGGGTATGAGATAGGTTCTTGAGCTTCCCTCTTTTTCTTCATTACTGATGACACATTTGGAGTTTACTTGCGTAACTACAGAGGATATGTGGGGTATCCACTGTGTTGTGGGAAATAGCAAGTAAACTATCAAGAAGTAGCGACTGAGATTACGTACAGGCTAGCGGTCGTCATCGTAACCGTCAGAAACAGGACGTTGATGGTTTTGAAGTAGATTGACTGAATGCCGGTTGATGGGTTTAAAGTAGATTGACTGGATGCTGTGAAGAAAAGTGCTTCAGCTGAAGGAATGCTACGCATTTATACCCCAAAAGCCAAGAAGTACAGGTATTCCTTGATGGCACATTCAACCTGTTCAATGCATGTACTGACGCTCATAACGTGTTTACGCAAAAGCAGGGGTAGAATACAGCCCCTGTTCGTGTCTCGAGCTATGTTAAGCATCTTCAGGCATCTAGACAGCCGGTGATATCTCTAACGGTGTGAGGAGAGGGGGAAAACTGCGCTGTCATTGTATAGCTACGAAAGAGGGCAGTTATATACGTGTGTGGGATGACAAAGTGTGGTAGCAATAACTGTTCGAGGGTACAGGTCACATGTGTACCTCTTTAGGACTAGCGTCTGTTCAGCTCGTTCCTTCTATATAGCCCGTTCTGATAGCTCACAACAACAATCAAGTTCGCATCTCATGAGCACATTTCATCAATAACCGTACCCAACTTGTACCGGAGTGGATCTTGGCAAGGTCCAAACCGTTACAATATCACCCACATCCATGTAATCGACAGAAATTTACTAGATCTAGGATAGTCCTAGCCTATACGTGTCGTAGCCGACTCTCGCAAGTAATGAGAGTGATTAAAAGCGCCAATCATATTAATGAGAAGAGTGGATGGTCCACCGATACCCCTCACGTGATCGCGCGTAGCTAGCTCCTTGGCAGCCTCTGAAAGCCTTACAGGCTTTCACGCGCCTCCCGATACAAAAAAACGTCATGCCAAATCTTGTGTGTAAGCAGTTGGGGAGTATATTGTATTGATTTGATGTGTTGTTCTGTGTTCTTGTGACCGAGAGGTCTGTGATGATGGCTTATATACATAGAGTGGTGGGCTGATTGGTCGGCGGATAATCCACGTGACCATACAAGGTACCCTGGGCTTACATTGTGCCTTTCATCACATAAAATGATGTTGCGCTTCGCCTGTGTCCTGTGCTGCGAGCCTCAGCACGGCGGGCTGTTCTGCAATGCCGCCACGGCGTCAGACTATCCGCCCAAGCTGGACGATATGCGACGATGCAAGGCTTGTGGGCGCATAGCGATTCCTTCAGCTACCGATATAACTAATAGCGTCAATCCTACACAGCAGAAATTCTGCACAAGGCTGGCCCAATCATCAGTACTCCAACGCCGAGTCCTGCGACTTTGTCACAACACGAACTCGAAACCAAGGGTTTCAGCCAACAAGTCAGATCGGAATCAGCGAGCGGCACCGTAAACGTCATATTTAGCTCGCGGAAGTGCAGCCAAGGTCCGGTCACGCCTCACATCACGCTGCATGACAACGTGCATCAAGTCGCGGCCCGCCGCGGGGCAATCCGATGTAATTTGTTGAGTGCCAATTCGGCAGGGATAATGCCTAACTTGGGAGCTAGACCATGGACCAGAACGACTCTGAGACCTTTGGGGGCTCAAATGAGCGGCATGTTGCGGGATGAAGGACCTCGGCGCCCAAGTCATACGCGGCTCAATGAAAGTGTCGTACACAATGGTAAGAATGTTGACAGGGATGATCCCCATGGAGCTGTCATTGGTAATGACTGTGGCGTGCGACAAACACAGCAGTGCACACCGCCTTGAGCTACAGCACACAGGATACCCCTTATGATATGACCCGATTTGCTCTCTCCAATGAGCCGCTTCGCCTTCTCGCTCAAACTCCTGATGCCCCTTGTGGGCCGCCAAACGCCACAACGGCTGAATGTACGGTGAAATGGAGAGGCTGCTGACTATCACCAAGATTTACGGTCTCGCAGGCCGATCATCGACACTCCGGTTGGTGGCCGTGTCCGCCATGGATGATCGCAGCCTCCCAAGATGCAGGGGCACTGTCATGATCTCCAGTGGGCCAAAAGAGGCGGCGGCGAATTCTTCCATCGAGGGCGTGAGGCATAGCGCGCCCTGTTCAGGCATTAGGAAATTAAGCAAAGCGCCTATTGCTTAGTGTAAGCCATAGTTAGTTTAGCCCCCGCTAGGTGTGAGAGATAGAGTGGATCTATTATGCTTGTCGTGTCTAATGTCTTCCTAGCAAGCTCCAGATCTTGCACATGTACATTTAGTCACTATATAGATAAAAACCTATTACCTAGTACTTAGATGAGATAATATATATTATTCTAAACATCTTTTAATATTTAAGTTCTAGGTTTAAAGTCATCTATACAAACTATTAAGATTATCGCGTAAATCTCTACCGCGATTGCCACAGACTTAGTGTGATCTAATACCAGCAAGCCACGCGAAAGCAAGTCCGCATCTCTAATCGCAGTTCCTGATTTGCTTTCGCGCCGGCCACCTCCCTATTGAGCGTTGTAAGCATGCGCATTAGCATTGGCTTGGCTATGCCCCTTTTAGTCCATTCTACCAGATTCGAGTGACTCTGGGGCCGTTGGGGGTCAAAAGAGCGGTATGGGGTGCGACGAAGGACTTCTCGGCTCTCATCATACGACGCTCAAGGACTGCGCCGTGCACAGTGGCGAGATTGCTGGGATTCATTATTGCAATCGGGTATTGCTTCGTATCGACGGTGGCGTGTGATGAGAGTGATATTGCACATTGCCTCAAGTCACATTGCGCTGGACACGTTGCGAAGTGTGACTTGGCCCTTGTTTTCCAGGAGCCCCTTGCATGTTAGTCCGCCTTCAACAACCCCTTGTACGCCACCGGAGGTGTGCAGCCCGGCCGAAATGAAATTCGCTAGATGCAGCGTACGCAGATTGGCCCGGTGTCCCAACGAGCCCACTGGCTGACTGGAAAAGAATGAAGAAGTCAAGGGTATTTGATGGCAAATCTCCCGTGTAAGGCGAGAGCGCCCCCAATCGTGGACGCCATCACGCTTGAGTAGCTCTTTGGAGAGACTCTTGTTGGTTTATCTCGACCCTGGTACAGCGGAGCACTAGACTATGATCGGGTTCGTGAACACCAAGAGAAGGCTTCAAGTGGTATAGGCAAGGCTGACCACGACATGGCTCAATGACGACCGCAGGGTCCTTCGGCCCAGCGCAAGGCTGTTTTAACAAGAACCGTGCCGCAGTAGCGATAGGCCGGGCTTCCCCTTGTTTACACTACGGCATATGGGAAAAGATGGGCGAAGCAAACGCATTTCGCTTGCTTTAGAGCTATGCAGGACTCCGCTGATAAGGCCAAAGGTGTCAAATAGCGTTTTAAGGATCTCGACACTAAGCCGTCTCACTCGCATACGGTACGGCGATAAAGGGTAAGAATGGATGGATTTTTCGCAGTTCGGACAGGGCTTTGACGAATGAAAATGGTCATCACAGCGTCTTTCTTGGCCCGGGAAAGCGCCCTTACCCCCCTGAGGGTCGCGTGAGGACCTTAACTCATCTGACTCGTCTTTTCTAACGCGAGCGGATGGTCCTGTGCCGTGGCGGTATTAGGAGACACCAATCTACAAACACGATACGAGCGAAGCCGCAGGGGTTCAATTAAGGAAGGTTCATGAGCACAGAACCTGCAGCGATGTCCAAGTAAGCGATGCATGCATGTACTACGATGCATGCAATTTTTGCACAATTTTGCGACCTCTATCACATCGCGCAACGTCATGAAACGCATTTGTTCCTTCCTTCTGCATGCCTGGAATCCAAGGTTTAGCGAGCGACATTCTTTCGAAAGCACGTTGCTGTGCCGGTCCCTAAATTCTCGGACTTCGGCGATTGACCAGGGTGAGGGTGGGTCGTCTACAGCATTAGCACCACACACCTACCGACTCAGGGATTGAATATATCTCCAGTAAACCCATTCTGTCTGGACCAATCTTACCAGAGCGGTCAAATGCAAGGCAGTCCGGATGAGCTCAAGCCTTCCACGTGAAAAACCGGCAGTCAATGGTGGCACACTGTTACAGGCTAATGCACATTGACTCCTATCACATAACGACCTCGTTCCCGTACACCGCCGCCCTCTCGGCCCCCAGTCTCATCACCTTTCCTGCGCCATCGAATAGACGGCGTCAGTGAGCCAACACACACCTCTCATACCCATGTGAGAACCAGCAGCTATCCCGTCTCGGTGAGGTTAATTCATCCCGCTTACAACGCCTGCTCCTAGCTCTTGCCCCTCACAAGGGTTCTCCTGCGCTGAGGAGATTGGTATATAAACCTAGTCATCAGCATCCGATACGCACTACGGCACGCATCTGATCCACTTTATCACAGCAAAACTTCTAACTATCAGTCTTTACGACAATCACTGCATTCTTCAAAAACCTCGTTCTTGCGCTGAGGATGTCTCTCGAACAGAATTTCACTCCGCCCCTCTTAGCTGAGGATCCGACTGCTAAAACATCTGTCAAGCCCTTCGCACAGGATTTCAATGATCTCACAAATTTCACTCTTCATCAACCTACCAAAGCAAAATTCGACGAAGTTTTCGGGCCCCTGTTGTTGGATGATACAAACCGGATTCAACAGCAACAGGCAGCCGCACAAGCACCACAAAAAGCGGAACTTGTAAAGAACGAAGCAGACCTGGTGCGTTGGTTCCATAGAGATTTCTCGGGTGCTGTAGTGCGATATTTCACATCAATGCCCCTGGTCTATGAACTGGACCAGTCTGGACCACTGGGCCCTACTCAATTTCGAGGTTTCGTAGACACCCAGTTGATTCATGGTCCTACCCAACAACTCCTGGCCATAGGGGAACATAAGACTCCCGGAGTGATTGGTAGAGACTGGAGCCCAGGGGCACGACAAACTGTCAAAACTTTGGGGGTGTAAGAGTTGTCGTATTGTCAAGGTGAGACCTAAGACTAAGTACTGAAGCTAATTAGTCATGCAACATCAGTCACATGATCACTGTCTTCATCGCCCATCTTGACACAAACAACAAAGTTGCGAATGCTCGGCCAAGAACTTCGAGCGTAAGTACCTTCCTTGTGAGACGACGCGTGCTTACTATGTTAGGTATGCGTATTATTACAAATGCCCGCAGATATTTTGTTGGGACGGTGTCACAATGCTTATCGTTCGATTTCGAGCGGACAATCCGGATATGATCCTAGGGTGCAACGGAGATATGTTTCTCATCCCAAGCATTGCAGGCCCAGGCGGCATCTACCCTCGCTACGCCTTATATCGCCTCATGGTAGATGGCCTCCATCGCCTCATGGCCGCGGCCGCCCCCCGTGTGACGATTTCGCCTTATACTCGCCATTTCGACTGGTTCAATGGCAATCCCTATTGGACAGTGGCCGGATCGAACATCAAGTATCCGAGTGTAAACGGGTTGGTTAGAACGCACAGACAACACCAAACAGGAAAATGGCAACTGGCATGGATGAACCAGGGCGTGTTCGCCAGTTGGTGTTCCGATTTCTTCTAAGGCTTGTAGGCAGTAAGCTTGTCATGGCTTTGGGTCACTCTTGCTCCGTCATCTCTTCCTACACCGTTTGGCTTGCTCTCTAGCACTGATAATTATCCGGGTTCTTATGCGATTACTTGATCTTTGACAGGTGGTATTGATATAGGAAGAGAGCTTAAATATACATTCTACCAAGCTCGAGATGAATGTAGACAATGGTTACTTCTTTATAAATGATTTTGATGAACCACCGCAAAAAATACTGTGCGGAAGCTCTAGCAAGCTTTTTGTCCCGTCTTCTCTTTACAACAGACTCACTAACTCCACAGTCACGGGCCTGCAACATGTTTATTCGTCGCGTCTTTCCCAACTGCAAACTTATCTAGATCACCGAGTCGTAACCAGTGTCGCTTCCTGTAAAGCTGATCAGTTTCTTGCATGGCCATCAAATAAGAGCACAACTTACTCATCCCGCTCTCGCATCAGCCCTTCCACGTCGATCATGTTCTGTAGTAACGCGACCTCATGGTCACATAACTCCGCATATCCGAAGTCGATCAACATAAGAGATTGTAACTCATCTATGAAGAAAATATGGCGCGCCTCTACATCCCTATGCTTCACACCCTGTTCAGACAGCTTTGTGTATGCTTCCTTGATTTTGCGCTCGATGTCGAGTTCGTTCCAATCATCTTTGTCGATTCCGGTGAGAGGTGTTCCGTTTACTCGCTCTAGTACATGGGCTTTAACTGTCTCCCCACCATGACAGAAGTCTCCAACGCCGTAATATCGCGGAATAAGTCGACCTTGAAGATGGGATAATTTTTTGTAAACCAAGGTCTCCATCCGATCCATAAATTCGAGGTCGGGGTTAATAGTCAGAGGTTTGATGACAAGATCTTGAGGTAGCTGGCTCTTGAGAGCGACGTTGATTTGCGCATCTTGAACAAGCGTGACTTCGTAGGCTGTTTGGTGAACGGACTGGATTGTCAAAGGTAGTTTTTGCGTTTGACCACCCAATCGAATGCTGCAACGGTCATCGCTCATTGCATCTATGGTCGCTAGCAGCCGTGTCGAGGTCCGTTATATTCAGTGTGTAGTGAGAGTGATTCTTGCGACGGTAGAGGACGCTAGGGTAGTAATCGAAGCTGAAAGCTGGCTTAAGTGCCTTGTGGAATGTTAGTCGAGGACAATATAAATAAGACATTAGAACGCCTACCTCGCAATAGTATGGGTACGTACTTGCCCGTGAATCAAGACGTTTGAGGGCTCTGCCACAGCGATTGGGATGGATTGCAGCGAAGTGGGCAAACGCCTAGTTATGGGTTTTGTTTGCTTGGATGTACATTTGCATTTGTGCCACATGCGCAACACCTACCGCCTAGGTGCCTAACGTCCATTCCTCCGTGCCGGGACTCCTAGTGTGCCGCCACGACAGGATGGACGTTACCTAGGTACCTATAATTAGCGACATTGCAAGTGCCCGTGGCCCGCGACGTCCAGAGCTAGCCCGTCTCGCGCGATCGGACCCTAGCTGCCCAGGTGTCGTTTTTCGTAACGAGGCGCCTGCAGTTGCGGCTAGACTGGCGTGGAGCCAATTAACGGTAATAGTCTCGTGTGGCTGAGTGGGGTAGTCAGTCCCACAAACTACGCAATTTGCTCGGTTTCCAGCAAAACTCAAAGTTTGATGCGTTTGAGCCGTTGGCGGCGCCTGCTTTATTGGTGGCGTTGATTGGCTGCAGCCTGTGGGAATTACTCCCCGGCCAACCTGCGGGCGTCAATCTCCAGGCTTCCACCTCAGCCTCTGCCCTCGCAGACCCCACCACGACCCTCACGACCTTCACGATCCACGCACTAGGTCGCTGGCCGGTTCTGTTGCTGCTGTTGCAGGATGCGCGCCTCCACGCTGCGTCATTGCCCATCGCCTTGAGCTTGAGAAAGTCTGGCTACTTGGGTGACGCAGTCGGCCGCTGTCTGCATCAGCCTGCCCTTAGACCTCCTACCAATCTCTTCTCTGCCTCGTCATCACGCCGCTGGCCTTGCCCAACAGATTGCCCGCAAGCCTCAGCCTCGCCCTCGCTATTCTTCCCTGCCACCCCAACCAGCTTCAACATACAATCGCAGTCAGGCATATCCAAGCGGCAGGCGAGGGAGCGGTTTGTAGGAAGGCAGTTCGACAGGCTGTCGAGGATGGGCCACTGGCCATGATTGCTCTCAACGGCACCATCACCCACGCCGGCATCCCGACTCCGAACTGCGCGGATGACTCCGACATCCTGTGATACACTGCAATCCGCTTCCCCTACTGCGTGTCTGGGAACAAGACACAGAGGTTGCTGGATCAGGTGAAGGAGCTCAAAGATGTACGTTCTACAGCTAGTTTCTTCCTGCCCGCATACTAACAACCACAGGCTAAGATGCCTTTTGAAATAGTAAAGGCCTATGGCGATACCTTCCTGCAAGCCTGGATTGGGCTGGGGCGCAAGTACTCTGGCGCGCCGTTCGTATCTGCAGGACCTATGCAGAAGAAGCCTGCTCTCGACAAGGGCATTAAGAACCTCATGCGAATCCTAGATCGGAGCCTTGTCAAGGCCGCTAAACGCCTCCGTAAAGTTAACGATCCGAGCTATAATCGCATGAGATGAAGCCACCGGGACATGTTCAAAACAGCTCTCTCTAACATCGACCGACACCGAGTAGCAGAGGCGAGGCGGACTGCAGATGCTTGTGGAGTATGAGAAGATAGGATAGATACCTCTCTCTCAACTTACACTCTCATGCCCTTGCAGCTTCCGCTTTGCGCACCTGGCTCAGTTGCCATCTCACACGGGACAGCGAATTGCCCAGTTTACGCTTGCTCAGACAAGGCTTAGACTCTGTAGATATCTCACTTTGATTAGTCAGAGTATCCAGGAGATACTTGACCGGTAGCATTGCTAAGAAGCACTAGTACCATTTTGGTAAGACCACTATTAAATAAAAGAAGCTTACCCTGGGATTAGAAGTCGCCTACTTAGGAAAATTAGAAGCTACAAGTGCGTAAGAGTGTATTAATATTATACTTAGCTAAGTGACTAGGTGTACAATCCTGCATAAGACGCGAGAGTACGGCCTAGAACCGCGTGAAATCTACAATACGGATGAGAAGGGTTTCTTCGTTAGCATCACAAGACGCACTAAACGAGTCTTCTCTAAGGCGGTTTGGGCGTCAAAAGAGCGGACCGAGGCTATCCGGGCTAGCAACAAAAAATGGGTTACACTTCTGGCTTGCGTTTGCGCTTCTGGGGAGTCACTGCCGCCGGCCCTCATCTATCAGGGCACATCCGGGCTTCAATCGAGCTGGGTTGACAACGTAGGCGTAGAACAATACCAGGTTTTCTTTGCTCACTCGCGTTTAGGATGGACGAACAATGAAGTCGGGCTTACCTGGCTCAAACAGGCATTCGAACGCCATACAAAGACGAAAGCGCGACGCGGATGGCGACTTCTGATCCTTGACGGCCACGACAGCCACCTCACGCCGAATTTTGGAAGTATTGTGACGCCAATCTTATTCTCCCTATGGTCTTTCCACTTCATTCAACTCACGGCTTATAGCCGCTCCATGCCGTCCTCTTCGCGCCGCTTTCGAGGCACTACACCAAGGAGCGAACCTACTACCTTCAGCGACCCCAAGGCCTCACGAGGATCACGAAAAGCAGCTCCTACAGCAACATTTGGCCGCGTAGAGCTTTGCAATGGCCCCAGGGCTCATATTGAAGAGTTCTCGAGCTAAAGGCGTGTGGCTGATGGATGCGGACGCTGTTGTAAAACACTTCAACAACCACCCACAACGACAAGATGAAGACGCGGAAGTTGGAGAGCATGGCGACGGCGATAGCTGGCCTGAGGTTCGCAAAATTCTTGACGCTGCAGTTGCTGACAAGGTCAGGATTGAAGCCAAGCGGCTGTCGCAAAGCCTCCACTCGCTACAGGTAAAAAACGAGCTTCTTCGCGCTCAAAACGGGGAGCTACAACACAAGCTCAACGTCATCGAGAAATCTCAAATGTAGCAGACAACACCGATTACGCAAGACGGCGACGGCTGGCACGGCGGCGCTATATTCTGCAGTCCCAGGAAGCTTGCCTGCGAGCTCGCGCGCAAAGCTGCAGAAGTCGATGAAGCCGCGCAGCTACAACCCCAAAAACACTCGCAATAGAGAGGCAAAGGCGGGGACAATAGCATATCAAAAACAGCAGCAAGAGGAGGCAAAGGCGGCTCGACAGCGTGCTGCGGAGGAGCGTCACCATGCGAAGAAAGCACAAGCTGAAGCGCTGGCTGCCGAACGAGCGCTCAAAAAGCTGCAACGCGAAGTTGCAACGGCTCAAAAATCTCACATTACACTCAACAAGCGTAAGCGAGGAGCCTCATAAAGTGCTACAAAAAACCTAATAAAGCGTCGTCGTCTTGACGCTGAACCTCTAGCTACGTCTCCCCCACCCAAATTTACTACGCGCGGCCGCAACATCAGGAAACCAGCCAGATATAGATAGGACAATCAAAGCGCAAGGCTCTGTTTAACAGTACATCAGCTTTTTCTCGCGATAATAGCGTTTTGGCGTGGCTCTACAGCCTCATCTTTCTATCGTCGAAATCTCGTAGGGGTAGCTCATCGGATGCACGGGTACGGTACCGTGCCGGACGGTGGGGTGCCCGGGACGGCGGTGTGCCCGGGACGGCGGTGTGCCCGGTCCGCCCCGCCAACCATCACCACCATCAACTTTGCCACGCCGCGACAACCGCAGATGGAGCCTATCAACGCTGCGCTTGCAATTATAGAAGCTTTAAAGCCTGGAGAGAAACTTGTACATACGCAGATAGCGAAAAGATATGGTCTTGAGCGTACAACACTTGCGCAGCGGCACCAAGGTCTATTCACCTCGCGCGCGGCCCGCTTCCAAAAGCGGCAAGCTCTCCACCCGCAACAGGAGCTAGAGCTTATACAATACATCGATCGAATCAGCAAGCAAGGCTTCCCACCAAGTAGAGATATGGTACGACGAATTGCTTCACAACTTGTCCAGAAAGAGCTTGGTTACCGTTGGGTTGATAGCTTTGTTCAGCGCTACCCCGATCTTCTTAAACTAGAATTGGTCACCACTATAGATCGCAAACGCCATAGAGCTGATTCAGAACTAAATTACAAGCTCTACTTTGAGCTTCTACACCATAAACTCAGTCAGTACCAAGTTGAGACGCGCCATATCTACAACATGGATGAGAAAGGCTTTATGATCGGAGTCCAAACACGATCAAAGAGGATCTCCACTCGAGCCTCTCTAGAATCCAGAATCAGAAGGTCTTTGATCCAAAATGGCAATCGAGACATGATAACCCTGATTGCTTGTATTTGCGCTGATGGATCTCATCTTGATCTGAGCCTTATCTACAAAGGTCAGGCTGGATCAATCCAGAACTCGTAGTCGCAAGGCTTTGATCCAGATATCCACCGCGCCCGAACGATCTCATCCTCCTTTGGTTGGTCAGTCGATGATATCGGGCTTTAGTGGCTTAAACAGGTGTTTGATCCTGCCACCCAAGCAAAAGCTCAATCATCTTACCGATAATTGTTCATGGATGGCCATCAACCACACCTCACAATGGATTTTATCGACTATTGCGATCAGAATAAGATTCTGCTGGCAATATTTCCGCCTCACGCGACCCATACTTTGCAGCCTCTCGATGTTGCCCTGTTTAAGCCTCTACCGACTGCGTACTCAAATGAGCTATCGAGCTTCATGGATCAGTGCCGTGGACTGCTACCCATCACTAAAAGCCACTTCTTCCCGCTGTTCTGGAGAGCCTGTGAGGCCTCTTTGAGGAAACCCACGATCCTCCGAGCCTTCGAAGTTACAGGCCTATCGCCATTCACTCCAGAGATAACATTTCAAAAGTTCAGAACTATGGCTGCTGAGAGCGATAGGGAGTGGTCCAGCCTCAGTGCTTCTGACTGGAGAAAGTTCAGGCAGCTGATTGATTGCGCTGTCAATTACAAAGAGAGTAGGAAGATCTCGCAGCTTAATCGAACTATCATAAAGCTGCCTACCCAATCAAAGCTTGTTCAGGGCGAGAATGAGAAGTTGCGAGAAGCTCTGATCTCTGAGCGGCAGCGGAAGCAGCGATCCCAGCTTGGAGCACTTGAGCAATCTGAGGATCATCACGGTGGAGCTGATTTCTGGTCACCGCGGAAGGTACGGGAAGCTCGCAGCCTCCACGAGCAGAAGAAGCACGATCAAGAGCTATTACAACAACAGAAAGCTGCTTTAATCCAAGTTTGGGAGGAGTCAAAGCTAATAAAGCACGCGAGATTAATTCAAGGCGTCAGGCGCGAGCGGAGGCGAGGCTACTAAGTGAAAGGCAGAGGGCTGATGAAGCCGCTGAGCGAGCAGCTCGTCGAGCAGCTCGAAACGCAGCAAAACGACTTCAACAAGCTATTAAAACTTCCCAGAAGAGTAAAAAGAGGAGCTCCTAAGCTCGTACAGAACTAAGACTAAAAAGATCTATCGTTTGTGATCGTGGTGGTGGTGCGCAGCCATCTGCTCGCCTAACGAGCCCACTAGCGATTCAATCGCGAAGTGGGCGCGATATTAAGTTGCTAGCTAGATTTAAATAGATAGAATGTCGCGATATGTCGCACTGTTGAATTCCTACTTCCTCGCCGTCTCGTACGCAAACGCTGACTAACAACATGCCTCCCCGCACACTCTCATCGGCCAACACCCAACGCGTTCACATTCACATTCACTCTAGCCGCTCCCCACACTCCCCTCGTGATGAGCCCCCGCTTCATGATGAGTGCATCACTATACTGCTCGGCAAACACTTCCACCCTATTCACATTCGCTCCCCGCAACCTGCGTTGCTCCAGCAGCGGCTGCCAGCGCTCTGCGAATCTTCTACAAGCTGCCCATCGTGTCTCCATAGCCACGTCCCGTGATCACCCGCTCCCGTACATTAACAGCAGCTACTTCCTCGCCAGGGGCCGCTACACGCCTCCCAACTCTATTAAACGGGTCATGCATCTACTTCTTCCGCATCATCCCCGAGCGCACTTCCTTCCACGCCTCCTCTGCGAGCGCAGCAAGAGATAACACTACCACGTTCCACGTGACATACCCATCCATGAAAGCCGCCCATGCTCATCGATGCGTCCATAGCAAACTTCCTTCCGGCGCCGACGCCTGCAACTGCAAAAGATCCCTACATGCCTGACCAGGCAAGTCGGAACGCAAATAGTCCGTAAAGAACAGCAGCATCACCGTCCCGCTCGCCACCTCCGTGCTTCTCGTCGCAATCTGCTCCATAATTTCAGTCATTACTCCGTAGTCATCCTAACCCAACGGCGGTCACAGACAGATCGTTGCATGCACAACTTTTACCCCATGAAACATACGTTTGTAACGCTCCTCGCTTAAGTGGCGCTTACAGCAAAGAACACAGACAGACCCGTCCTTTGTACACTCTCATGCACTTGCAGCTTCCGGTCTCCGTAGGCAGGCGACTTTTGGTTCCATGCTAAGCCTTTCTCAATTAGTCGTGACCTTACCTAGATAGTGCTAGCTTTCATTCGCATTGCCATGAGTCAATCTTATGCTCGATGCTCGGACCAATCAAATTGAGATACTTACAGAGTCTAAGCCTTTTCAGAGCAAGTGTATACTGGACGAATCGATGCCCCGTGCGCGATGACAACTAAGCCGTGTGTGCAAACCGGAAGCTGCAAATGCATGAGAGTGTAGCTCCCTCAGAGAGCATAAACAAGAACGTAGACCGCTTAGAATGCTTACACACGAAGGTTTGGCGAATGTCAGCATAATCTAGCTAGACAACACATGTGTGGAGGCTGCTGATCTATAGCAAATTTTAGCGAGTATAAAGTGCCTGTCAGCTGGTGCAATGCTGGCTTCTCTCCTAGACAAGTCCCCGTTGGTACGCTAGAAACCCTTGTCGGGTAAGCATTGTACGTCATACAAAACCGGGAGCCAAATTTGCAAATCAGTGTGTTCGTGATGTCTATATCCAAAATCTGCCGGACTGGTGCTCTTGTAGCTGCCTTCGTCTCCACCGTGGCCGGCCACACCTCCGTCGAGGAGTTCGAGGCTGGGGGCAAGACCTACGAAGGGTTCCGCCAGGCTTCCAAGCAGGATCCTGGTAACGAGTCGCCTGCTTGGTGGACGAACCAGGGCTGGGGCTACCAGCCCGTCTACGGCGACATGCTGAGCCAGCACGTCTACACCGCCCTGTCGTGTACCTCTGTCATACGTGTACTAACAGAACTTCAGCCCAGATATCATCGCCCACAAAGACGCCTCGCCCTCGCCGTACAGCGCCGAAGCACCAGCCGGCTCGGAAGTAACCTTCCACTGGCACCACAAGGGTAGCTGCGGCTCCGGCGAGGAGGGCTGGGACTGCTCTCACCACGGTTGGACAGCCACCTACCTCGCTACCTGCAATGGCGATTGCAAGAACGTTGACAAGACCGAACTGGAATTCTTCAAGATCCACGAGAGCGCGCTCATCGACTACCGCAAGGGCCGCTACTCTTCTGGTCAAGCTCAAGGCCAGACTGGCTACTGGGGTACGGATGCTATCTTCTACGACAACGGCAACTCGCAGAGTGTCACTATTCCCTCTGACATACCCAGCGGGAACCAGACTTGCTATCAGTCAGTTCAGTCAATCCGGAGCCCTCCGGACTGACTGAACTGATGTTTGAAGGTCACTGAACTGGACTGAACTGACTGCTAAGACTTTTTAGGTACATTAAAACTGACTGAACTGAACTGAACTTGCTGCTGCTACGGACTGACTGAACTGAACTGGACTAACCTACATTAGGTTAACTAATGTCGAACTGGGATAGCTGCTCTTGTATTTTTGAAATTTCTTCCTCTGATAGTACACGTGCTGGCCCATAAGTAGACGTGGTTACTGGCTGTATACTAAGCCTCTTCCAGCTCTGTAAACTCTGTAAAGCTGCGACAAGCTCTGGCTTCATATGGAGTCTCCGCGTGCCTAACATGTCGCCAAGCTCGCTGAATGTCCGCTCGCAGTCTGCTGCTGAGGCCGGTATCGTGAGTATGTTAATGGCAAACTTAGAAAGTACTGGAAATTGTCCAGCAACTGACTCCCAATAGAGCAGCGGGTTAAGCGACAGCCGATCCTCTTCAGCTAACGCCGGTTGCCGCCTCCAGATCTCATATTCATCCTCCTTCAGACTTGCCTCTACCTGCCGCAGATTGGTCTCAATCGACGACTGCAG